>WHPZ01588457.1:0-15874 GCA_016617965.1 Macrosiphum rosae
AAATTACATATTAAAAAACCTAGAATAACTATTTTAGTTATTTTGTTGTGATTGTATAATATTATTCATGGGTACTTGAAACTTCTAAAGTGTACTATTATATATCAATTATAGTATCAGGGTTTGTTGTTGATGTATAACGCGTTATAAGTACCTAATGGATATTGTGATATGATTAATTTGGAATTTATTATAGGTACCTATTATGTCAATTTTTTTTTAATTCCATAGATATGTACACAATGTGTCGTAAACCTAGACTGACATAACGTCTCCGCTCAGAATCGTTTTTCTTATACAATGATATAATATCATTGAATTCAAATGTAATACCATCCATTATACAGTGACCCACTTGTAACCAACTGTACAGCAGAGTGACGCCCACTTGCCCACCTTTTTTTTTTGATTTTGACTCGACATGTTGAGTCTAGGGCTTGAAATCGATTTTAAATAACGATAAAAATCATTAAAAATCATGTAAGAAATCAAAAATTATAAAAATATCGTTTATTTCTTTAATTATGTAAAATGCATGTGGTCATTACTATTTTATCTGCATTTTCTGGTAACGATTTTAGTCGTCTGCAATATATACGATATTTGGCTGTCAATTGACCAAAGGCGTCTTCAACTACTTTTCTAGCTCTTGATAGTCGTTCATTAAAAATTTTTTTTTTACATCGCTGTACATTTGAGGTCCTGGATATGGTCTTAGTAAATAGGAATAATTTGTTTGAATGAGTATTACACAACGAACTTAAAACTACATCCTAATTCAAATACGATACAATCTCACTAGCTTAATTATAAATGTAGTTACTTATACACTCACATAAAAATGAAATAACGATTTCTATTAAATATAATAAAATTACTTACCTCAAACATACACCTAGTTTTTCTTTAGCCGGTATTGACTCTCTAAACTGCGTATTTTGTTTGGAAATTTAATTTTTTATTTTTAGGTAAAGTGTGTCAAACTGAAATCTAGACATTCGGAAGTACTTAAAAAACTTGTCTTCATGATCCTCGAGTTGGCGACATAGGGTTGCAAATTCACCTTCGGTTTTCCGTTTTTTTAATATATCATGGACCCAAATTTTTCTTTTTCGTCCAGACTTTTGTTGTACATTCTTCGTACTTTCTTCTTCTTCGTCTAATAAAATTGCTACAATAGCCAAATCTGGTGTTGAAAAATGTCGGATCATTTTACAATTTTTACAAACGACTACCTAGCTACGTAAACCAATATGTAAGTACCTACTCCGCTACGCTAGTGGTTTGTAATGAGTGACTACATAATATTTTGACGGTAGATGACGGACGATGCCTGATAAGTGTGAATAATTGGATGATTTGTCGTGCCGTTACGTGCTGTGACGGTTCGTGCCGTGCCGTAACAGTGTGAATCGGGCTTACTCCTATAATTTGTCGAAATAAAATATTAAACTTCAAACTGAGGACAATAAAAGAGTGATTTTATCCTATAAAGTTTTAGCTAATATTAATTGATTTTTCACAGTAGGCATACACATTTAAATTATTCAGGTATGAGGTACGCAATACCCATGTTAAACAGAAATAATTAATTAATAAAGAATGCGGTAGGATTAAATTATTACGCGTAGGTACCTAAGCATAATTTTATAGTCAACAACGCAAATAACTAATAAGTAGAGACAGTAACCTAGGGATAAAATAAGTTAGTAATAAATACCTAAAGCAAATAAAAAATTTAAATGTAAAAAAAAGGTGGGCAATAGTAGGTTACAAGTGGTCACTGTAATGGATTGTGTTCATAGGCGTCAGTGTTGGGAATTATCTAGATAAGATTTTTTGAACTAAATTATCTTTTAAAGTATCTAGATAATTATGTTACGATTTATCTAATATTTAGCTTAGATAAAAAATGGGTTTATCTAGATAAATATTATAGGGACCCTACAAAATTATAAAATCATTGTTAGTAAAATTCTAATATAGTATAAATTATTTATAAAATTAAAAGAATATATTTCTTGTTATTATTGCCAACGACGGTATTACGATAATACGAGAACCTGCATGCGGGCTTGCACTATACATCGTTTTTTACTAGCTATAATAACTAATGAGCATATTAAAATTAATTAAGTATAGGTTTATTTCCCCATCCATTTTAAAAATAAATTAAAATTAACTTTATAGAACTTGTTATTATAAATATTATGTCATTTTATTGATATAAATCTAATATTACAAAAATGTTAAAACAATAAAAATAAGTGTAAAATAATGATATTTATCTAGAAAAATGTATTGTTGTATTTATCTTTATCTAGATAATATTTTATTAAAATTATCTTATCTTATCTAGATAATTTTTAGATTCTGAGTGAAACGATGAATGTATTGATTTTACAATGATGTGTTTTTTTATTTATTTTTGTGTCTGTGTACACGATAAGTAGTCGAAATAATGCTTCGATTTTCAACTTCAGTATCTTGTTCGATGGGAAAGTGAATATCGTTAATGCAATGGGCAGGTCAAAATTTAAAATTCCCAACCGTTTTCAAAAGCGCCAAGAAAAACAAAAGAAAAATTAAGGAAAAACGGGAAATTTTACCCAAAATCGATTTTTCAGAAAATTGAATTTGGTTTTTGGTGTAACTCTAAAACAAATGATCGTAAATACATGAAATTTTCACTGATTGTTTATATTTGCATTTTCTATACACGATAAAATTTTCAAAATATTATGATTTGTTTTGAACTATTTAGGAACATTTTCATTTTCCATTTTTTTTTAGTTTTTTTTCTAAAAATATTAATAAAATTTTATTTGTTGGTTAAAAAGCTTGAACATTTAATAGAAGGCTCCTAGTATAGTGTTTCAAAGGTAGATGAAAAATATTAAAAATCCTTAGTCACAGTTTTTTTTTTTATAAGCATTTAAAGTTCAAAAATTGACAAAATATGGAAAAATCACAAAAATTAGCAAATTATTTTAAGTTAAGAATTCGTTAAAAATTTTTCTTTTTAAATCTAAGGTTTTAAAATGTAATACAAAATTACTCATAAGTTTGTCTACCTTTATCAAAAAAAAAAAAATGTCTGTAAGAAAGTCGAATTAAATTTTTATAAGCTTCATAATTTTACAATATTGGATATTCACTCGATTTCTCATGTAGGTAGCGATTTCCTTATTTTGTTGTAAATTGTGTATAATTCAAAAAAGAATAACTGTAGATACATGAAAATTTCACTGAATGTTTATATTAGCATTTCCTATACACCATACAATTTTTAAAATATTTTGACTCTTTTTGAGCTGTTTATGGACATTTTCACTTTTCAATTTTTTTAGTTTTTTTTTTCTATAAATATCAATAAAGTTTTATCTGTTGGGCCAAAAAGTGTAAAAATTTAATACAAGGTTCCTGATATATTGTTACAATAGCAATTGAAAAACATTAAAAATATATATTTACAAACTTTTATTATAAGCATTTAAAGTTCGAATTTTGACAAAATTTATCAAAATCTTGAAAATTATCAATCATTGTAATTAATAAATTATAAAATGTTCAGTTTTTATAGCTAAGGATTTAAAACAAAATTCCATGTAAGTAGTTAATTCTGTTACCAAAAAATCTAAAATACACACAAGCACAGTTTATTTTTACAGTCATTTTAAGTTCAAATTTAGACGAAATTACATATTAAAAAACTTAGAATAACTATTTTAGTTATTTTGTTGTGATTGTAATATTGTATTATATTATTCGTTGGTACTTGAAACTTCTAAAGTGTACTATTATATTATATCTCTGATAGTATCAGGGTTTGTTGTTGATGTATAACGCGTTATAAGTACCTAATGGATATTGTGATATGATTAATTTGGAATTTATCATAGGTCAATTTTTTTTTTTAATACCATAGATATGTATATAATATGTCTTAAACCTAGACTGACATACTGTCTCCGCTCAGAATCGTTTTTCTTATACAATGATATTATATCATTGAATCCAAATTTAATACCATCCATTATACAGTGACCCACTTGTAACCTACAGTACAGCAGATCACCTTTTTTAGTTTTCTATTCCCTACATTGATAGGCGTGCGCACCGCGGGGTATGCAGGGTTTATAATGTTTTACCATGTACTGGTGGTGAATCCAAAAATGTTTTACTGGGGATGGGGAGGGCCCAAAATTGTCTTTATACTTATGTCTAACCTGTCTAAATTGTAACATAATACGTAAAAGCTTAAAGCAACAATACTCTGCCGCATACTCTGCGAACAAAGTCTGTGAACGTCTATGATTGTGTTAAATTACTTAAATTTGAATTTAATGATGTAAAATGATTCTGAGCGAAGACGGTCAGTCAGCCTATGATATTACTAAGCATTTTTGATGATATTATTGTGGATAAAGTAATTTATTAAGTAATTTACGTGGAACGTTGTTTTAATTTTCAATCCTTAGCTATAAAAGTTGAATCAATTTTTAACTACAAAATAATTATTAAATTTTATGTTTGATATATTTTGTCAAAATTCGAACTTTGAAAGCTTATTAAAAAAAACTTTATGTATTATATGTATACTTATGTATTTTTAATATTTTTCAACTACTATAGTATATAGTATATATATATCAGGAACCTTGTATTAAATTTTCACGCTTTTTAAATACCTGGTAACATACGATTGTCGATTGAGAACAGCATTTTTGGTAACGCGATTGAAAAATATTTTATTTTTTTTCCAACGTTGCCAGATTTAATCGAATGCTAATTTGAGCACGATAATCTGTTGGTATTGAAATAATCTAGCGATATATTATGTTAATTGTTATTAAAATTCTAATTGAAACTCAAGGAGAAACAATATTGAAAATAGCAACGATAGTTAGAGTCAAGATACTAAAAAAAACATGTCCATGCCCTATGGCAATAGGTTAAGTAGATTTGGGGGCTTAGATGATCTGAAAATGTTAGTAATTACTGTTGATGTATCAATATAAATTATTTATGTATAACGAATACTAACTACATCTAATATTACATATAGTTTATTTTTTTGTAAAATCATATTTAAGTATTATTATCCTTAGTATAAAAATTTTAATAACTCAGAAACTACATATTAGAATTTTGATTTAGATACTTCAACATTTTCAAGAGAATCACACTACAAATAATTAACAGTACCTAAAAACATTGGGATTTTCATTTGAAAAATTGAAGTTTGTATAGCCACAGGACATTTCTTGAGTAGTACAAAATTATCAAGAATTTGAAAATATTATGGTCTTCAGGACTTCAGGTATACTTAAAAGCAAAATTTGAATAAAAGTATTTTTAAAGAAATAAATGGTGGTAAACATTTTTAAAAAATCATTCTGTATGTTACATATTTTTATAAGTTATACATATTATTTTATATTTTTTATTCACATATTTGTATTACATATTATTAGGTGCCCATATATTTATATATGGTTATAGTTATTAATTGATGACTTTTTTCAAGAATATTTATTTTACGCATACAGGCATGAATCTTTCAATAGCCGAATAAATTATATGGCAACGTTGCAAGTAAATTCATTCTCAATCCTATTCTTTTTTGGTTTTTTTGGGTCAGCGGTAAGTTATTTGTTAATTTTAAGTATTCTCAATCGCTCGGCCAAAAAGGTATAACGTTCTCAATCGTTCGATAGCCTCTTTTTACCCAACAAATAAAATATTATTGACAATAATTATAGAAATAAAAACCTGAAACGTGGTTTACCAACAATAACATAAAAAGTAAATATGATAGGTAAATTCTGTTTTCAATAAAATTTTGAGCATAGGTATAAATACTAACATTTCTAAACAAATTAAAGTAAAAAACACGATTTTTAAAAATTAAGCATTTTAAAGTTTTTTGACCATAACATCCAAATTAAGTTTAAGCGGCTTTTAGTACTTTCATAAAATTATAAGCATGCAAAAACTCACATTTAAAAAAAAAGAAATTCAAAAATATTACTTGGTAGCTAAACTGCATTTATGCCCAACCATTAATATTGTTTAATTAATGGAAAGTTTAAGTTTAGTTCTTTTAAAATAATATACTGATTTATAAAAAATATAAATAGGTAATAATAACTGACAAGTTATGAGGAGTTGTTGAAGATAATAAAAAAAAATATTTGACTGCCCAAATTATTCGAAAAATTATCAAAAAAATAATTTTAATCAATCAAGTATTTTATTATTCGATAGTTTGTACTAATAATCTAATATATTAAAATAGTCACTAGACTAATATTGTATCGTGATTGATGATTCTAAAATCACAAGTTGACATGAAATGTCTAGTTTTTATGTATAAATATTTACCCACATCACTTATTGATTATACTTTAATGATTATCGTCTATCGGCTATCGTTGATTGCATTGCGATGGACCTCATAGTAAATATAAAGTCGTTAGACGTCAGTTCTGACTCACTTGGTAGGTTATAGGTTATGCTTGCCGGTGTTGTTCGTGTTTTATTTCTTTTCCGAAAATGCCAAAATATAAACAATCCACGACAAAACGTTTAAAAAGTTTCATGTTTGAATACGCTACGGATATATTTAAAACCGATGGAAGTATTCTTTTTTGTAAGTTATGTGAGGTGCAGATAAACAGTGACAGAAAATTTGTTGTGACTCGGCAGTCGGCACAACCATAAACCGATAAACATAAACGAGCTGCTATTAAGAAAAACGAAAAGAACAAAAACTCTGAAAGTTCAACTTTAACAGCTAGTAACTAATACTACAAAAAAGGGTTTATTCTCGCAAGACTTAACACACCACTTCACAAAACTAGCAACCCTCAATTCAAATTTTGGAAAAATATACTTCAAGAGAAATCCCCATTCCCTAGTGACTCGACTCTACGCAAAACTTACGTCAGCGACATATACAAAGAAGCTATGAAAAATATACGAGAAAAAGTTAGTGGAAATAAAATATGGGTGTCGATCAATGAGAAAAAAGACTCTAAGGATAGATATGTAGCCAACATTATAATAGGTACGGATTCTCGGGTACAATGCTACGATATTATGTAGAAAATGTCTAACAGCGTCATCTTTTGTCACCAAATTTTTGTTTCCAAATTCTACATAGCCGTTGGCTATCTATGTATGTTTAATCTATGAGCAGGGTAAACTCTACAATACCTGTATTCTAAAATGATTCATTTAACACGTCGTGGTATTCATGGAGTTGCCGAAAAAATATGTGAACAATTTAAAAAATTTAACAAACATATTTTATGAGTTAAACCGGGAATTTTTAAAGACCCCTGCACGTGCTTTAGTATTTAAAATTGAAGAACCAAATATACCACTCCCTCCCGAACCTATATTAACCAGAGAGGGTACTCGGTTAAAAGAGGCTTCCTATTACTTTCCTTTTCCTACTTCAAAAATATACGTAGTTTATTACCAAACTTTAAATTCTGAAGCCGCTACTTACATTCATTAAAATTTTGGATTTATACCGGAGCATATAATGAAACTTGAAACCCAAAATATTTCATTATCTGAAGCTAAATCTGCAGTTAAATATACTCCAAATAAATTGGATAAATCGGAGGGTGAATTCGGTATGCAGATATTTCAAAAATTTAATAATGTTTTAGATAGAAATAAATAATAATGGATGTACAATACAATACTAAGGGTTTCAAAAATATTAACTGGACCAGAAAGATTAATGGAGGGTCTACCCGATGATTTGACAGGTAACGATATAAAATAAGTATTTTAAATATGTGTTAATTATACTAACACTTTTGTCGAATGTAGTTTTTCAAAATATAAAAATATTCTCATGAATACCTTTTTTCTAACATTGAAAACATTAAAAAATGTTTGTTAGTTCAATGCAACCGTTTTAAAGGTAAGAACAAAATTACTTTGGTACTTACTTTTGAATTGTGGTCCAAGCATTTTTTCTAATTTTTATTTATGCTTTACAGGTATACAATTTAATGGGAAAATTTTAAAAGAAAATTAATTTTATTTAGTGAATACTTTTCAAGCTATTTATTTATTTTACCTTATCTTATACTTATATTTTTAATATTAATACCTGGAAATTTTGTTTAGTTTAGTAAACAAACTGTACTGTCATGTATAATTCAGAAAAAAAATTGTATTTATTAAAATGTTGCATTAAAAAAATAAGAAGTGCATATTTTTAAAGCATATTCGTACTTTTTAAGCGCTTAATTGCATGCATATTTAGTACTTTTTAAGTGCATTAAGTTCGAAATCCTATTTATTAAATAACTAGGGTCGAGGAGAGTGGTATTACCCACTGCTAGATATTTGCCATCTCTCTCCTATGATCGGACATTTTTTACGGTTAGATCCTTCTGTAGGCACATGACGTAGCGTCAATTAATAGTAATTGAATGTCCATATAATAATATGGGTAAGCAAGACTTGACGTTGTGTGACACGGCCTTGAACCAAATCTGGACTATTGTGATCATACCATGTTATATTGTTACATCACTTACATATTATACATTTATACTAATGTATATAATATATATATGTATAATGTAAATGAACAAACTATGCCTACTGCCCTCACCGAAACGAAAACTGGTCGCACCCCACCGCTACATCACTTATCGGCCGTGAATGGCCTCCCACCACATGACTGGCTGTCTGGCTTTATAGGATTACGTATTTTATTGTGATCACTGCATGAACATAATATTACTCGTGTGTTGAACACGATGTTTTAGGCGATGTGTATATAGGTATCGACAATTAGGTTTAGAAGAAAGCCAGATGGGACATCTGGCATCTCAATAGAGAATGCTGTACCTAAATCATATAATGCGCGTTTCGCTCTTATACTATCGGCAATCAATGCACTCTATAATAGTATTATGTATTTATATTTTATTTACAGCTTTATTTACATATACGGAAAAATAGTTACAAGATTATTATTAGTTTATAATAAGCTCATATTTTGAAGAATATTATGGTTGGTGGATCTTTCAAAATGTCTTCAATAATGCCGGTTGAAAATACATAGGTATATTCATTGTAATGATTCGTCAACAAAATCTTCAATATCCATTTCACGTACATTTTGGCCGCGCTTTTTGATTAGTAGATGAATTATATTCTTGTGGTTTTATTATAAATTATAATATCATCACCAGCCGCTGTTCTATTTTTAGTTCTTGTTAATTTAACAAATTGTCACACAGGCACACAGCACATTTTAAAATCACATAAAATGTTGACTATAATTCTCAATAGGTACGTTTCAGGTTCATTTGATTCATCACTTTGTTTTTTCTCTTTCTATTCTTCGTCTCAAATCTTAACTGATTGAAACTATACCTTACATTATATTAAATATTCGTACGATATTACAAAAGCCGTTTTCAATTTATTCACGGATCGTTCTAATCCATCAGTCTCACTGTCTCAGTACAGATGAATCATTTTTCAACATATTATCACGAGTCAACTAGCTCCTGCAAGGCTGAAACGAATGTTTTACAGCTGTCTAATTATTATAAAGGCCTGGCATGCAACTTTCCTAATAATTGGCCATCTGCTTATTAAACGGCTATGTTTTTAAAGTTGTTGTGAAACATGTTTGCTTAATATAATCGATAGGTTGATTATAAAACATATTCATACACATTTTGAATAATTAAATTATTATTATTTCTTCCAGAAACCATCCACAATGCTCAAGATTGCAAATTTTCTGCTCCAAAACATGACGTCAGATAAAAGACACATTGCATTACCTATACTCATTGTAAAACCAATACATTCCTTACTCCACCCAGATTCTGATACACGAAGAAAAAAATTGATATTCTGTATTATGATTTTATTTAATTTATTCGAAATTTACAATTTATATAATAAATTACATTATACTGAGTTATTTTACCTATTTTGGCTTTTAGTAATTCATTTTTACAGCTCAACAGTTATGACTTATGAACAATATGCATTATTAACGTCGGTTATAATAGTGGTATGTTAATTTAATGAAAGGTTATGGCATAGGAGGAGGCGCTGCCAGGAATTTGCAAAGGCAATGTTATGAAAAATAACAACCCTTATAATTGAAAAATAAAATATAGGTACATAATTTTCCGGTACTAATCAATATTAAAACATTTCATTTTTATGCAAAACAAAATGTAGAAAAGTAGTAGGTAACTAGTAATAGTAAGTACCAAACTATATTTAATTTTTACATTAATCTTTTAAGGCGACTTTTGTCATTAAATGGTTTAATTTTATATTAATGTATTCATAACTCATAAGTCATAACTGCCAAACCATTTAGACAGTTTTCACCAGTCGTGCATGCTACGTAAATATGTCTTCAAACGTCATAGTTGAAAAGGACCTTTCACTGGAAACCGTTGTGACTTGTGACCGGAAAAGTAGCCAATATGATTATTATTAGTCTGTAAATAGTAGGGAATAAATATATCTTCTTTGCAATTATTTTAAGCTTCCGTGGTATTTTTTATTTGTTAGTGTCATATCAGTATATCACTCATATAGAGAATTTACCCATTATAGTAATTGCATCTTCTTCAGTAGGTATCTGATAAATAAGTCTTTAGAAGATCTTTAAATTTTGTTTCATAACCTAATTCTACGTGGATTCATTAAACAAGTACAATTGTTTAGTAACAATCTATTATTCATCAACCTCGCATCGAGTTGTTTAGAAAAATTATCTAAAAATGGCATTTTACTTATAATATATTGAAACCCAACAATATATTTTATTATAGGTACCTGTAACCTGTAATAACTAATAACACATTCATGGGTCATGGGGAAGGGAGAGGGGTTACTACACAGTAGATACACAATTCATGATTCTTCGTTTCCTGGATTCTGATGCTATTCAGAACAGTATTTTTAGCGTTTGCTCGTATTAAAACTCGTGGTGATTGAATTTTATATTTAAGGTTTCAAATATTTTATTCATAGGGAAATACCCACATCAGACAACTAAATAAATATTATTTTAGTACCCACAAGGAAATTAAAGAAAAACAAACAATGTCATTTGAGTCCAGGGTTTTTATGTTTCAAACATCAGAAAAAAACATAATGAGCTTGTTTTAAACGTTTAAGACACATAGTAATTTTCTGCTATGAGGGATACTTTAAGATTCTGAGCGGAGCAATGAATATATTGTTTTATAATGATGAGTGTTTTTTTATTTGTGTCTGGGTACACGATAAGTAGTTGAAATAATGTTTTGATATTGATATTCAACTTCAGTATTTTTTTCGGTGGGAAAGTGGATCTAGTTGGTACTTTTGGGAAGTCCAAAATTAAAGTTCTCAGTAGTTTTAAAAAGTGCCGGGAAAAACGAATTTTGACAAAGTTCATCAAATTTAATAATTATTTTGTAGTTAAAAATTGAAGGAATGAAAATTTAAAACAAGATTCCACGTAAATTGTTTATATACAAATTGCTTTATTCACAATAATCTCATCAATAGGGCCCGGATTTCAATGCAAAGTGCATATATTTTTGGTTGATCTTAGACAATGCTTTCCAAGTACATAATTTGTTTTGTCTAACAAATTCTTCAAAGCTAAAAATTTTATTTTGCAATTTCTTGCATATTTCAACGTTTCTTCATTTTTAGAACTATTGGGTCATTTTGTTGGTTTTAAATGTTTTAATGCATATTTGTTCAATATACTGTACAAATTTAGCCTATACAAAATATTATCTAAAGATAAATTGTTTTCTTGGTATTTAAGTTGTTTTCGTTTTGTTGGTTTATCGGGGCTTTCCATAGTCCCATACACATTGTATATCATTCGAATCAATTTTTATCCTACCTTAATTATTGAGTGTGGAGAGTCACCACTCCCCCATACTCGGATAAATTATAAATAGTTAGTCAGTTCGTGTTGTATCGCGGTCGTGTATATCTATAGGCTGAAATAGACAAATTATTGGCGACTTAAGCCCCTCCTATAATATTTTCGAAAAATTAAAGATGCTCAGAACTATTTACTGACTTTTGAACTGGGGGGACTTGGCAGAAATATGGAGGGACTAAGTCCCTCCAACCTCCACCTATGTGCGCCAATGCGTATATCATGTTTGTAATTTTACTAGTGTTAAATAATGCCCAAAATAATAAAACCATTAAAAAATTAATATTTCATTTTTAAAGTTATTTTTGCGGTAAAATACATTTCTTTAAGGAAATTTAGGACTATTATTTTAGAGTATATTTGTATGGTTTCAACTTTCAAGGGCATTTAAATCCAGACCCTATTCATCAAATATACTTAGTTATATGCCTATATCATATTAACATAAGCTGACTGACCATCTTAGTTCATAATTGTTTATCTTATACAATGATATTATATCATTGAATACAATATTAACACCATTACAGTGACCCACTTGTAGCCTACTATACAGCAGAGCGACACCCACTTGCCCACCTTTTTTTAAATTTTTTTTAGATTCTGAGCTGAGCAATGTTTTTGGTGTAACTCTAAAACAAATGACCGTAAGGTACATGACATATTCACTGAACGTTTATATTAGCATTTTCTATACACCATAAAATGTTCAAATTATTTTGACTTGTTTTGAGCTATTTACGTACATTTTCAGATTCCAATTTTTTAGTTTTTTTTCTATAAATGTCAATCAAATTTTATTCGTTGGGTTAAGAAGCTTGAAAATGTAATACAAGATGGTAAAGACTGCTAATATATTGTAACAATGGTAGTTGAAAAATATTACAAATACATTGTCACAATTATTATTATAACTATTTAAAGTTCAAATATTGAAAAAATACGTAAAAATCACAAATATGTGCAAATTATTTTGAGTTAGAAATTGATTGATCATTGATCACATTAATTTTCCCAAACTATAAAAGATGAACACTTAATGAAAACTGTAGTTTGTAGCTCTATAGTTAAGTGCTTATATAGTTGTATCAAATAAATATTAACTACTAAGATATAGCCTCTTCACATATTAACACATATTAAATTATTTAAATTATTTTTATTACATATTTCTAAAATAACATTTATAATAATGAATGCTCGATGGATTTTATGAATGAACAATTATTATAGTTTTACACATAATTAATAACAAATTATTTAGTTTAAATTATATTAATAACAAACTTATAATAGTAGTAGTAAATATTTTACAAAATGATTGTTAGTAAACAATATTCTTAAATCTTATTAACACACTAGGATTCCTACAAGGATAAAATACATGTTTTCATAGTTAAGTTCTTAATGAATTAAATCAATTAATTATAATGAGAATTAAGTATATTAAATTAGATAGTTTTTAATTATTCGTCCATTTTTATAATATATACTAATTTCAGTAAAATAAATAAGTAGTTAATTGATAATGACTAATATTTGAATTACTTCTATACAAATAGTTAATTATATAAATAAATTATAACATACATCAGCATGTATAATTTAATACATACAATTTAATCAATACATTATACACAATAATTAAATAAGATTAAATAATAAAAAAGTCTTAAAATTTAAAAGGCTATTTATCCAGACCTAGCACCTAAATTAAATTTACTTCAAGTTTCGGGTTTCTTCTACTATTATATAAAATTACAATTAATTAGGAAAATAAAAACTAAGATCAACATACTTCATGACAATACAAAAGCAAATTATGTATATTATTATTTTCTTTTTACTTTACTAGTAAAGGGACATTTAAAACGACATATCAATCCAAGTGTTCGGAGAAATTTTACTTCTTCGTTAATATCATATAATTTAATAGCAAACATTTTAAATGTGGTGTTGGGGAATTTATCAAAAAATACTTGATCCAATTGTTTTCTTTCTTCTGTTTGAAGCTTGATTGTTTTTAAACGTGTAATTCGTACATCTGGAGTTTGATTAATTACTGAATGATCACTTGATTCAGATTTCAGAACACTTTTATTATTAAAAGAGTTTGATGTCATATGTGTCTGTTTAGTTTCTTTTGTAGCAGTTAACATATTACATTTTTCTATCTTTGGTTCAAGCTTATTGTATATTTGAAGTTCATTTAATAGAATATAATCTTCTAATTTTGTATAATTTTTATTGTTTTTGATATTGTTATGATAATTAAACGAATTTCTATAGATTATTGATGGTGGTAATTTAGTAAGCATTACATATAAATGACGTTTGCCAAATATATGGTTATGATTAGAAGGTACCATAATGTTGTTATTATTTTTAACATTTAAATTACTTATATCTTTTGAAGTTGTTTTAAGAAGAGATAATTTATTGTTTATCTTTTCTTTTGGAAGAGACTTTTTTTTAATTGTTTTTTTTTTTTTTGATATCACAATTTTACCATTTCTTAATATTCTAGGTTTATTAGCTGATAAAATCATAGAATTTTTCATTGATATGATCAATGTTACGTATTTTGAAGAAAATATTATAATATGTAGATTGTAGAATATATAAATTTGATACCAATTGTTCTTTGTTCACTGACATGAAAATCTAAAAAACAACAACAAATAACTCAATTAGTTAATACAATTTATTTTATATATACATAATTAAAATGTATGAGTACCTTATTCGTAAAAAATTTAGGAAGTCATTTAAAACTTTTTTTTACATATATCTAACTAAAACGCAAATTTCTATACAATTGCATATTTTTTTCATTTTAAAATTTTTGGATTTTTGTCAGTTATTTTCATGAATCATAATAGTTTAAATCGAAAGCTAGGGGAACACACTGTCAGGTTTCGCACAGATCTATAGCCGCAGGGGTAGAAATAATTTGGTTGTCGATTTGGTTCGATCAAAATACATTGTTTTGAATTAGACCGACCACACTATCCAAAATAACTGCTGCGGCTGTCATAATATGTTAACGGTTTATAACTGCTGTGGCTGTAACAGGACGGTG
This sequence comes from Macrosiphum rosae, assembly GCA_016617965.1. Lineage (NCBI taxonomy): Eukaryota > Metazoa > Arthropoda > Insecta > Hemiptera > Aphididae > Macrosiphum > Macrosiphum rosae. The sequence continues at coordinate 15,048 of WHPZ01588457.1, forward strand.
TGTTCATGCACTAATGGTGAATTTTTTTTTCATATTTGTGCATATTTAATGGTTATTGCATGTTGAAGAGAAAATTAAAAAAAAAAAATTGGGTATAAAAGAGATCGTTCTCAGCTTTTAAAAAAATTTCTTTTATATGGGTTGCATATTTTCACGATTAAGGAGTAACATACAGGCGGCAATTAACATGACATGACAATTTTGGGCTATGTCTATGCGTGAGTTTTGAGTAGTGAGTAGTAAATGAACATTAGTTTGTTTACGAGAATTGCTGTATGCCGCGTCGGGCAATCACCGCTGGATTCAACTCTCGCACACGTACGCGCACGTCAATGATTCACGAAAAATTAAATATAATATATTAAATATATTTAAGAATATTATTCTTGTCAGCATAAATATAAAAAATACTAAAAGCAGTAGTAAATTAAACATACTTCCCGAAGTTCGATTGTAATTTCGAGAAGATGGTTGAATTTATTTATAAGCTTCTAGACTGGGAAGGTATGCTCTTTAGGAATCATTTTAGATTCTGAGTGAAACAATGAATGTATTGATTTTACAATGATGTGTGTTTTTTTTTTTATTTATTTATTTATTTTTTTTTGTGTCTGTCATCACGTTTTAGAACAGTAATAGTGCTTGGATTTTCTTCAACAGTAGGTTAGGTTAGGTTAGGTTAGGTTTTTGGTGTAACTCTGAAACAAATGAACGAATATACATGAAATTTTCACTTGTTGTTTATATTTGCATTTTCTATACACGATAACATTTTCAAAATATTTTGATTTATTTTGAACTGTTTAGGGACATTTTTATTTTCCATT
>WHPZ01588459.1:0-29309 GCA_016617965.1 Macrosiphum rosae
AATTTAGATTATATACATCATAGATACAATTATATTTTGTTAATCAAATTAGTAAGTTTAAGAAATTTAAGTGTTATTTTGTTCTGGTCAGGATGAGGTCCGAGAGCTGAGTCGAGGGTTTCGGTCATGTTGAGGTCCATTCGCTCCTGGTTTGTTTTTGTAACCATAATATCGATAAACTTTTTAACCTCAGTAAAAATTTTCTGAAAATATTCATTTGTTGATATATATTTACAACTCTTTTTTAAAAGATACAATTTGATTCCAAGCTGACAAATAATTTAATTCTTTTGACTGAAGATATTTGGAAATTGGCGTCGTATTCAGAATATATTTAGGAATATCTAAATATAAACTAATATGACTATTAGTCTCAAAAGAACACCATTTAACTAGCAAATCTATATATATATATATCACTGTCAGTTGAAGTGTCATAACCCAATGTGTGTAAAACTTCAATAAGTATGGCAAATCGGTCTCTTTTATTATAATCTTCATAAAAACCATGGAATATTGCTTGTATAGCTGCATCTTTACTATTCCAACGGGTATCTCCAACTTTTTACAATTTTCAAAGTCTTTCTGATCTAATTTTAGTAAATAACAAACCTTTCCATAAATTTGTTCTTTTGTATGACCAGCTTATGAATGCAGTAGTAAGTTTTAAAAGGGAAAATAGATCTTTTACTTGGATGCAGCATTTTGAAGCATCCGATATCACCAAATTTAAAGCATGTGCATGACAATGGGTGTATACTGTTTGTGGGAGTTCTTCTTGAATAAATGTTCTGACACCATTGTAGTGGCCGCTCATATTAGCCGCTCCATCAAATGAAACACTTATTAAATTTTGAATATCAATATTATAATTTACTAACACTTCCTTTATTTTCGTGAATTGGTGAACACCTGTTCCTGATTCTAGTGGTATCAATGCTAGTACACGTTCCTCAGCCTTACCGTTAAATATGTACCTCAAACAAATACATAATTGATCTATCACTGCTAAATCTTGAGTAGAATCAATTTCCAGAGAAAAATGTTTCACTGAAGATAGTTGAGTCGAAATGGTTTCTTTCACTTCTAAACTCATTAGTAAGAGAAATTTGTTTACTGTATTTTTTGATAAAAATGTTATACGACTTCCTCTTCCAGTTTTAAAATTGTTTTCTAATTTCTGTTTTTGACTTTTTGGCTCAGCACTTTCCAGGTGATTTTGTAAAACAGAGTCGTATTTTGATAATAGTCTTACAAGTTCAATAGAATTTCCTCTATTAATGTTTATTCCTGTTTCAATATCAAAATCTTTTAAGTGTTCCATGTAAAAATTTAACGCACTTTCATTCCGCTTTCCTCAAAAAGCAAGACTTTGTCTTGCTAAAAATAAAATTACGTCAATTATTCTTTTGACTACTTTACGATTTTTTGCCACATTTGTAAGCCGCTCGGTATTTAATAAATCTCTAATACCAGTTTTGGACGATGCTTGTATGTAAGTTTGTACTGAAATGTCATGCATATTTGAATTTTCATGTTTACTTATTTTTTCATACAAATTTTTATTTCTACAATATACTCCTTTGACCCATGCACTTGATTGATCCGTAGAAAATGCCATGCATATACAACAGTAAAAATGCTGACTAGCTAAATTATATGATATCCAATGACGTTTTATTGTTTCTATTTCTGTTTTATCATGGTTAAAATGGTGAAATTGTCTGTTGTATACTCTAAATGCGTCAAATGGTAGTTTGTGTGTATAAGGGCCAGTTGTACCGTCTACGATTAAACTATGATTAAGCTTAATCAGCTGATAACAGATATTTAAACGGACAAATTCAGCCGATTAAACTCTGATTAACCATAATCATAGACTGTACAACTGGCCCTAAGTGGATGATTGAATTGTATGATTTCATAAAAATGTTAGTTTATATTGAATAGTATTAGTATTTGGTGCAGCTATAAAAAGACTATCTACCGATAATGAACTATTTGGTTCTCTTTGGTTATTATCTAAAATGCCGACTTGTGTGGGTGAAGATAGTAGGTTCATATTTTCTGGAGTAATTAATTTTGTGAGTTTACAGTAGAACTTAAATAATAAAGGCCAATATAAAACAGTTTTTTTTCACAAGTTTTAAATATTTTTGAAAACCCGGTGCAATCATAATAGTAGGTAGATCACATATTTTAGAAAAAATAATTTGATTTAATATTTCATAAAATTATCTTTAGTTTTTTTTTTTTTTATATGGTACCTACTATGGTAGTGTATTTAAGTATCCATATAACATATCAGTTATTCAGTTATCAGTAAGTTTCAAAAAATGATAAAATAGTTGAAGTCAACAAAATTATTAAAAATGTAAATGGCAAGTACATCACTCCATTAAATTTTTGTATTATGTATCAAAATTCCATTTCATTTGTTTAATTAGATTGTTTTATATTAACAACAATAATTTATTATAATTATTCTAAATAATCTAAATTAACTGACTTGCACTGTTTAAAAAATAAGTGTCTATAATCTATATATACCAACAGGTAGCAAATCCATTGCTATAGCTCTGCTTTATGAAATATAAAAAAATAGATACCTACCCTATTTCTATTATATAAGATATAAGCAAAAATAGGTAACTTACTATTCTTATGTTTGCCTTAAGTTGTTAACCAATTAATAATGAATTTGTTTTCTTTATAATATATAAATTATAGCTAATAAATAATAATTAACAATTATTAATTTCTGTACCAAATTAAAACTTTGATAATATTAATAAAGAATTCAGTTTTGACAAAAATTGAAATGAATACTTATTTTATTTTGGTTATATATGAACCTGTATAATTTTAGTTTAATAACCAAATATATTACATAACAAACTGACAAATAAAGTTGTTTGGATTAATTGGTAATAATTATTAATTAATAATTATTAGTACTTATGTAGGTAGACTAGGTCGGCGGCCAGTAGGTACGTTTTATAGACAGTATGTTTATAAATTTGTACTTTATATAAGTATATAACAAACTATTAACTACAAAGTATATAAACCATATTAAGGGTATAGTATAATAGTCTATATAATATATGCAATCTATTTAGACATTTGCTTTCCGATTAACTACCTAACTTCTAGTACAATTTGAATAAAATCAATGACCTCACCTGTGGGTAAGTTGACAATTAAGAGGACATTTCATTGTAATTTGTTTTTGCATTTTAAGATTCATAACTTAAATTATGTTTTTTTTTAAATTAAAAACTTAAAAAAATGTTAACATGGTGCCATTGGTAATATTTCTACCTTAACACCTGATTCAGTCATTTGACTCTAATATTAAAAATTACAGACACAGAGTAAAATGGATTCTTCTGAATAAAAATTTGCAATGTTATGAGATGGTAAACATTATTTTGATTTGGTATACATAGCCATAGCCCATATATCTAATAGAATACTTCAACTTTAAAATGGTATAATCAATTTATGAACATGGGTAGGTACTAGGTACAATATTAATTTTTAATACAAGACATATTAATTTAGAAAATAAAATTCACAACAATTTTAATCTTAGCTCACCTCAAATAATTATTATATTTTGTAAATAATTAATCCAAAGACAAAATATCAATGAAATGTTAGTCAAAAATATTTGCTGAAGTCTTAAGAAGTAGAAAATATTTACGTGTTATTTTTGATGATGTATCAATAATATTAACCTTTATGGATCATTTCGTTCATAGCTATTAAATTATCAATATTTTAAACTAAATCAAATTTTTATTTAATAATATAATATTGAAAAATATTAAATGTTATTAGACGGTAATATGAAAATTGTTTAATATATTTACACAATACACAAATACGCATTATAATACATTTTATTATAATATATAATAGAGTAATATTAAATGATTTCCATTTCCTACTCACCAGTTGGCAGTTTTAATTTCAAGACTCAAAATCGTATAGGTGCTCGTACTTATGGAATAATATAAAACGTCTAACGTCCAACGTGCTCCTAGACCGGCTAGACGCTAGACCCTAGTTAAACGCTCAAAGACACGAATACGAAAAATGATCGATTATCATATTTAGTTAATTCATCAATTCATGTAATAATAAAAATGACAAATGTTTATAAATTATAAATATAAAATATATAATTATAACATTTATAGCTAACACGATATAATAAGATAAGATAGAATCATCATAAATACAAAAACAAAACTATAAATAAACCGTTATCAGAAGCGGAGTTTGGTCTCCTTATTCTAGTTTTCATGATTACAATCATAGCGATAAGCGGCAGTAGTAATATCTTTAAATGTACGGTTATCTCATAGAGTAATTACCACGGACCAAATGTTTCTTAGTCCGTGGTTGGAATTTACTTTATGGGTTATCTACAGACTATATAGATTATAGATATATAATAATATAGATCACGATTTAAGATATACCTACGTTCTTCTTAAATCGTGATGTAGATACTGTTATTCAATGAAATTTTTACTTTTATGCAGTTATTTTATCTATATTTTTTTTAATTGCGTAGACACGAATGATACGATGACACGATGTAATATTATAATTAATATAATAACAACAGAATATTATTGTAAATTTCTATTTTAATTTATCTTTATATTCTACATTACGATAAGAGTAAAATTAAAAAGGGCCCGACTGCGGTAATCGGGTGCCCGGATCATAAATACGAATGGGGGCCCGGGGTGCTACTTGGTGTATAGCACCCTGGGCCAGTCTGCGCCTGAGTGGTTCTATCCCGCGCAAAATAGTTTTTTGCTATGTTCTACATTTGTAAGACAGACAACGAATGCGGGTATAGCGTCCTCTTAACTTAGGTATTAGTTATTAGTTATTATTTCAAGTTAAAACTTTATGATTTAAAATTTAAAAAACAAATAATATCAACAATTAAACCGTAGAATACAATAACTGTTATTTTCTATATTATAATCTATCATACTTTGATCCCTATTCTAGTGTATACGAATTGTACACTATAAAAATAGATAAATAATATTATGTTACCTCTTACCTATAATGAACTATAGGTAGTTTACTCTACTTAACATTTTTGATTAATATTCATAAATCAAATGAAATACACATATTTCTAAAAAAATATTTAAAACAGAGAAATATTCCATATACAAAGTCTTATATTATTGAATATAAATATTGATAACTTTGTACATAATTTAAGAGTCTGAAGCTTCGGCACCTTCACAAGATACGTAACATGGTTGGTGAAACACTGGAACCTTACCTAACCTAACCTAACCTTATGATATTAGTTATCCTGCAAGGAAGGATTTCTTTTCCATACTATGATGGATCATGGATAAGTTTTCCGTAACACGGGGTTTAACACTCGTGCAACTGTGCAAAAGGTTTTTATCAATAAAAATTAAAAAGACAATTCTACAAATCTAGAATAATAATTATTAATATATTTTAAATAGTACTTTACTTAAAGGTTATAGGTAGATCGGAAGATGGCTGCTAATAATTGTATATATTTGAGTTCGCTCGTGTTGATGGTGACTGTCGCACCGAATTGTTGTGTGTTACGTATTTTAATAATAGGTACATATAATAATTTGGGTTTGATTTGGGTGGAGTCGAGAAGTGTTGAGTGTGTTCATTTTTTAATTGAGTGGTCAATTGTATAGTGTTTATTTATTTTGTATATAATTTGTATAATAGAATATGTAACAAAATATGTTACACTACCTACTAATTAATAATTATAATAGTAGTATAATCCGGATACCATATTTTAAATAAGCATAACAATATTTGATATTTGTGAGCCAAAACTAAACACACACATTATGTGTACCCACTCTTGTACGTGTGTATTAAATTGTATAATATACATTAAATTGTACAATATTATTATTATTATGTGAAAAAGGTTTGAACAAAATTTGATCTTAAATAATTTCTGATTCTTTGCATAGCCAAAAATATCCTTTCCATGTTGCTGATGTAGATATTTAGATAGGTCATGATACCACTAATAATGCTAATAACAAACGATAATTAGATAGGCCATGATGACATTTGGAATTTTCACAGCGAACCTAACGGTCAAACCTCAAAACCAATCACTTGGTCTCACGCGTCTCGAAAATACGAATCTATTGATATTATATAAAACGAATATTTGAATTTTTTGGGATTGGCCATGATGGTTCTTATGCGACGATAAACTATTCTATTATGTATACGGAAAGTTGTGAATGTGTGTTCTATATGTATAATTTCATATCCATAGCTTCAGCAGTTCCGGCTAGGCGATGATGAATCACCCAGGACAAGTCTTTTTATATATACAGATGCGTACGGCATCGCATACTGCTGTTGTAGTATCACGGCGATGTGCATTATAATATAATATTATTGTTTTGTAACGTGGACCGTGGTACCTGGTTAACGTCGTCGATCAAGAACGTTCACGAACTGCAGCTAAGGCACTGCAGCGGTATCTTTAAAGGTATCTACTGCAGCAAGCTCATACACACACGCATAGACCGAGAGAGACTCATTGTCATATGGTGCAGGTGCTGGAGTGATGGATTTAGACATACCACTATACCAGTGGGAAAATTGATTTTTCGAGGGGAAATATTTAGGTACAAATTCTGAAAATGGTATTACTAATCGGTACAAACTATAGTACAATTAATGAAAAAAAAAAAAATGTTTATAAAATTCATTATAATTAGATATGGTTGTGCTGGAGTGATGGACTTACACATACCAGCGGGAAATTAATTTTTCTTGAGGAAATATTTAGGTACAAATTGGTACAAACTGTAGTACAATTAATAGTTAAAAATAAAAATAAACAATTCGGACATTGTGGTGCCAGGGTAACCTCATAAAACTACTAAAAATTACATAAATAATTAGAGTAAGTTTTACTATTATTAATTTAATAATCAAAATATGACCTAATTACTAGGTTATTATGATGTATAATTTATTGTAGTATGCCGAGATGGAAAAAGGCTAACGTATCTACCAAATTATGATGATGTGCATTACAATGATAATATTATATTTTTTTCGTGTCGAAGTGACATCCATTTATTGTATATACATATGACTACATGTGACAATCACTAGCTCACTTGTACATTACAATCAAATGTGATAACGTACACACTTCAATACAATAATAAAAATAATAATAATGATAAATATATTCTATCGAGCGAACAACATAATAATATCATACACGACACGACATAATAATAAAATAACACGTTAAAATATTTATAAAAAAAATAGTCTAGCAAATACAAAATATTATCATATAATATGTATACCGTTGAAATAAATATGGGGAGGACCGCGCAGTGGTAGTTGTCAGATCAGTTATCTGCGCAGTCGTTCACGTTTGACCGTTTGCGATGGTTGTCCGAATTCGGGCTCCGAGCACTCTCGTTACGGGCATCTACTCCACCAACGCCTCCACCACCACCACAACCCACGGCACGAGTCCTCTTGGCAGCCGCAGATTCACCACCGCTGCAAATGTCGATGTTGGGTATGAACAGCCGCAGAGCGTTCGGCCCGGTCGGAAACTCGGTTACGGTAAGCTGGTCGACCGACGCCGTCGTGTGGGCGATCCCGAGTTTGGCGACTGGGTTCATGGTCACCTCCAGCGACCGTTTGGTCACTACTTCCTGGTGCGTGTCGAACGCCTTGACCAGCTGGGCTACCGAAAACCTACGGTAGACAGAGGACAGAAAACGTGTCACGGTCAGTCATTTATTATGATAATATATTATATCATATAATAGGTATTATATTATTATTATACTTTATAATAGCTAATACCTATTATAACTGTAACAGTTTATGTAGGGTTGGCACTGCCGGGAAACATTAATACTTCCGTTCCAGATTTTTCGGGAATTTCTGAAGATACAAAAGACTGGGGGCTGTACAACGTAGCATATTTTAAGGAGTACTATTTAGGCAATTCATGCGACATATAAATTAATACTGTATCTATGTGTAAGTAGTAAAAATGAACATTAGTGTGCCTAATTCGACATTCGTTATCGTTTCCGAGAATCGCTACACGTCGAGTCGGGCAACCGCGCCGGAAGCAACTCTCACAGGCGCACATGTCAATACCTTGCGAAAAATGAAATATATTCTTGTATAAAACTACTAAAAGCTATAGTAAATTAATCATACATCCCGAAGTTCGATTGTACTTTCGAAAAAATGATTGAATTTATAAACTTCTAGACTATGCTTCTTAGGAATCACTTTTTTTATTTAAAATCAGATGTGCCCAAAATAAATACAAATGCAATGCAATTATTTAATGGGATTTCTAAAAAAAATGGTTATTTTAAGGTCATTTTAAATTGAAAATTGAAAATCGACTTCCTAAGAAGCCTAGATATTTCATCAATGAATTCAAACATGTATAAAAAATTTAAATCGGACATTCCGAAGTATGTGTAATTTACCACCACTTATTGGTCTAAAACGTATCAAAAATACTTGCACTGCAGCCCCCTTAAAAGTAAAAAATGTGTAAGTAATTATTTTTAGTTATTATAGTTCAGCGGTTGCCATTATATGCAGCCTGCGACACTTTAATAAATGTTGTGCATTGTAATTGTACATTCTAAATCCAACATTCTACACTTTTAAAGAGTGAATTAAATTAAATATTTATATTAAAATTAATTTTTTTAAAACTTTTATAGTTTTTAATTATTATCGTTCAAAATGTAACTATTGAAATTAAGAATCCTTACATCCGGGAAAAAAATACGGCAAACGATGATCCTTTTTATTGTTATGTCATTATTATTCTCAAATATAAATTTATTCACTGAGAGTAATTTTCAAAAATAATATTTGGCTCTTTCCAAAATGGGGACCGTTGTTATAGATAGTAATAATATGGGACCTACCGATTCTCCTAATATAACATCGACTAAACGCCTTGTCAGCAATGCCGTGGAATTGCACATACCTAACTTTATGTAAGTACAATAGAACTTCCATGCAACGATCACCGAATGGACTGTAATTAATGACTGCTATTTAGAAGTACCCGTCCTACAGAGGTAGGACAACACTAGAATAACACTCGACAGGACCAACAAAATTGACCTTTACATAGAGGTGACCGTCACCTATAGTGGGTACTAAATGTCCCTGTCTGATCTTTAAAGAAGGTCATGATGTTATTTCAAAGTTTGTCACGGAAAAATGTTCGTTGAATTTATTAGTTTAATAATAAGGTACCATCAGAAAATAGTTTGCCATACTATTATTTATTTTATCGGTACGCGCATTATGATTATAATATTTTTGATATTCTTTTCGTTGGCAATTTTATCAATATTTTTACATATTGACGTATTGTGACTTTTTAGTTTTTATTTCATTTTTTTTTTTATGAAACCCACGCTAACATAGGTTATCATTGTACAGCTGTACGCATATACATTAATAAATTATTCGTCCTGTATATCGGTTAACGCTCGAAAAACAAATTAATTTCAGTTTTATTAGGTAGGTATGTACTTATTTTTATACATCAACGTCGATATTTTTTTAGGACCTTGACATATTCATTTACGCCTAACGGTAGAGCGTTTGAAAGTGTTGGTTTCGTTCGTTGGTATTAACAACAATATCATTTATAGTTTTTATTGGGTTCCATATATATATACCTATAACTTGTCCAGTTCCTCTCGGCACCTCGAAACCGTAAACATTTGAAGATAAACAGCGATCCATAAACTATATATTAGGTATATCGTATATAGAAATATATAGTTTTTGGACCCCTGTTATTTTGCCGAGTGCCGAGATGAACTGGATGGAGCGCGAATTTAAAAACGAAAAACGTGCACGTTTCACGTGGGACGTCGGTAAAAACGTTATTTACTTTCAATTTCGTGTATTCCATCATATCATTACATATAAGATTTGAATAAGTAACGTATATTATAAAGTTTGCCGTCGCCCGTCGACACTCGACTTTAGAAAGTAGGGTGGGTGCCCGTCGACGCTATGTGAAATCAATATTTAAAAATATAAATCGATTTCGCACTATCATCCGCCGGTTGCGTTATAATTAGCACAGTTGAAGTTTTTTTCTTCTTTGAACGCTCTCGAAAAAACAATAGAGAATATACGTAACGATATTGTTTTAATAACACGACATAATAATATTATAATATATTTCGATGCACATATATTACAATAATATTAATATAATTATTATGTTATGGAACCATATTACAATGAACTATGGCGCGATCCGTTTGTTATATTATTATTATTTATTACAAAATTGATAGAAGGGACAGTTTCGAAAGTCGAGAATTAATGGTTCGTGACTTTACGATGTTCTATCTATGCGTATTAATAATATGATGAGTATAATATTTTTACGAGACAAAAGTGTATAATAAGTTGTAGTATTTGCTTAGCAGGTATCCATGGTGGAGGGACGACGGAAAAGACGAAAAACGCAAAATTTTAATAAGCAATGCGCTCTAGATAATAATGAATATTACATTGATCATTAATATTTTATCGAAGCCTATAAAAAAAAATGCTGTTGATTATCGAGCATTTAAGTATTATTTTAGCAGTAAGTACCTCTATATCTGATATTAGGTACATGGCAAATAATATTATGAGTCATATACATGACATGTGTTTTGATTGTATCCTGACTAATATTGTCGGCTGTCTTACAACTGGTGTCGTTTAAATCATATTTCTTTCACCTTATTTCATACAAGTTTCTACCAACAGATCGCAAAACGTAGATTCGATTTATACCGCGGTATAGCCGTACAGGTAACTATATCCAGCCGGCTCCCGACGCCGTACCCGTAAGGATGACGACCTTACGACCACCGGACCGCCCGTTGATGATGTTGAGCAGTGGGCCGTTAATAGAGTGGACACCTATTTACTATATTAGTGAATATAAATACGTGTTAATTTATGCGAGTCCGGATCGTAGGAGGTACCAAGCCAAAAATATTACGTGCAAATAGTTTTACAATTTTAATTTTCACGGAATATAAATCATGCTACTATATTAGCAAAAATAAACGTCAATGTAATATGTAAATATACATTTCACCATGCAAGTGTGATATTATAGTATTTGATTTCGAGGATTGTAGAGACGACCGGATTTGACGTAGATATAGCCTCCCGCCCCACCCTCTTCAATGAATCATAGTTGCTTAGAGTGACTAAGGAACAAGCTAAATTTTTGGTTTTCTATATAGCTTTATAGCAGTGCCTCCAGCAATCTTTAGGTGTGATCCGATGATTTAAAAGTTTTTTTTTCTTTGTATGTCACTGATTGCATTGAACTGTGGTATACGAAAATATAACAAACCAACAATACAATTATTATAGTGCCTACATTTTCGGTTTGTATTGGTACGTTTTCTCTGCAGCATCTTAGACGATACTACTAGTATGGGCTGGGTCGGCAGATTAGCAGCGGTCGTACTGCTCCGCTGCGTCAATAATAATATGATTCTCGCAACAATTGGAATACGGAAAAATCGGTTTAAAGCATTTAATAGCATCACGTGATTTTTTTTTTAAATTTATATAGATATATTTAAATTCTACGTACCTACATTGATCGTTTTAATCGCATTTTATCTGGAAACGCAACTTAGTAGATACAATATTTACTGTCTCAATAGATGATACTGACGTAATGCACCCTTTTGGAATTTTAGAACTTCCTTTCAACCCCCAAAAGTCTGCATGACGGATTTACCTGGGTTCTTCGTCGGAATGGTAAAAGTGTTCTACACTGCTCGTGCCACTGGTACTACTGCCGGCAGGAGACCCGGATCGTGGTGCGTAGTCCGGCGTTGAGGTAACCGTGGTTGTGGTGGTTGCGGTCGTGGTGTAGTTGATAGATTCCGCAGGGGTGGTATCGACAGGAGTGGTGGTGTTTGTATTAATGGTGTTGAATACTGCAGTGGTGGCTGTGACAGGCGTGTCGGTGTCACGATCGCCGTTTCTCGCTATGCAATTCTCCTTATCATCCTCGGACACCAAACCCTCGGATATGTGGCTCTGAGACACGGATATGTTGGCGGTGGACGAGCACAATGAGTTGGGTAGAGTAGAGACACCAGTGAGACTCATCAGAAGGCTGCCGACAGTGGCTATTTTGTCCACTTCGCTCAGGTCCTTGATGCTCTTGCACATGTCCAGCACATCCTGAGACCGGGACAGGCTCTTGAGCCCGTACAGCTTCTCCTTGGATTTGCTGAACGTCCGGGTGCCATTCCGTGACCGGGATACCAGGGACGTGTGACTCTCGCACATCCGACTGGACGCGTACTGTGACTCATGCAACATAGATGACCTCTTCATGTCACTTTCCCGCATGTGCTTGGATACGATCCGCTCAAAAAGTGCCTCCCGAGACTTGGAGAGGTATGAAGGTTGCAAACCACCACCGCTACGTCTAGTACTGATCGATGGCGTAATACCCGCACACGTGTTGCAGCCAGTACGTTTCGCGACCGATGGTTGTTGGTGTTGTTGTTGGTGGGGCTGTTGATGTTGGTGGTAGTTTTGTTGGAGATGCTGGTGGTGCTGCACCGAATGGCTGCTGCCAGACGAAGACTTGCGGAGGTTTGCCAGCCACGGGTGTTTCAAACACTCTTTGGCTGTCAGCCTCTCCCTGGGATCTTTGACCAACAGCTTCCGGATGAAGTCAACCGCCTCCCCTGACACGTCCTCGAAAAGTTCGTCCGGGAAGTCGATGTCAGCATTTGATATGTTGCAGAACGTCTCCTGGTCAGTGTCACCACCAAACGGACTGAACCCCGTCAACAGTGCGTAAGTAGTCACACCAAGCGACCTAAAACAATACACGCACCAATCATTCGTAAATTAATAATTTCTGTTATTTTACGAATATCGGACGGACTGATTCAAGATCATGTCAAGATTTAAAAATAAATTACCGTTAATATACAATGGACATTGGGAATTGTCTTGTAAATATTTTTAAATTCATGCACGTTTGATAGTGCGTACAGTATAAAATAGTAGGTAGTGTATCACAAATTTGTATATTGCATCTATATGATATTATTATGATTATAATAATAATATATAAATTAAATATATACTACCATCTATAATGAAATTACTACATATTTTTAAGAATATAAAAATTACATTATGATTTTCTAAAAATAATATTACTTCTCATAATATGGTTTACTTCCCTTCCCTTTTAGAACTTTGGATTTCTACCCACGCATATAATATAATGCGTGTTATTTGTTTTTTAGTGTCCAGAATTTGTTCAATGTTGCAACAGAACTCTTTCAAAAAAAAAAGATCACGGGACTGATCAGGCCTACCTATACATATCACCTCTTTATACGCTCCAGTTAGAATTTCCGTTTTAATGAGTTGATGGAATATTTGTGGGGACGAGTGATCTCTGAAATAGGTATTCTTGGGAAGGGGCTGCAAGTTTATACCTAGGTTACCTAGCAATAATATCCTAAATTTCTAAGTAAACTTGTATAATACAAGTGAATTATTACTCACCACATGTCTGCGGCCAACGTGATTGGTTCGTAATGAAGGATTTCTGGAGCTAAAAACACAAATTTTGATTAAATTTATATTTTAAATATTTTCTCAAACAGGTTATATTTTGTAGTAAACGAATATATTGTGCAAAAGTCGTTTTTAAAACGGTTTACTCACCGACGTAGTCGGGTGTGCCAAGGATTTCTCGGATTTCCGTACCCTCTAGAATCACTCGGGATATTTCAAAATCACAAAGCTTGACGTCGCAAGTTGGAAATACACCCATTAACACCAAATTTTGTGGCTGTAAACATCGATATTTGTAAATGTTAATCACTGGAACGTTTATAACATAATATTTTTTATTTGGAATTAAAATTTCTGCAAGTGTGTCGTTTTAAGTATAATATGCTAAATATTGTCGTAGTCTGTCACGAATTAAATGTATGATATATCGTCCATTACCATATATACTTGGCCTTAACAATACGAACACCGAACACGATACGGCATATTAATATAATGTTAATTCGATATCAATAATAATGGACGATATTATGGATTTCCTGCCAGTCGGGGCTGGTCCTTGATCCAGGACTATATATCGCGATATCGATCTCTAGAGTCTATATAGAATCTAGATCGTGACGGCCGCCGCGGTTCGTTGGTTTGTTCGTGGGTGGCCTATAATGGATTTTAAAGCACGTGTACTGCACATACGCACACCTCATTTGGACCTGGACCGTTCCAGGAAACCAACGTGTCACCAATGCCATAATTTTTAAGCATTATTTTACTTTATTTTTGGGGGGATAAATATGTTTAATAAACCTTGGCGAGCGTTTGCCACCGCACTCACTTTGATGTCTAAGTGAGCAATTTTCCGCTGGTGCATGTACGCCAAGCCTTCGACCACGTGGTGTATGAACTTGACTACGTCGGCTTCGAATGGCACGTTGTCGTCGTCGATGACTTTCTGCAGATCACCTCCCGGAGCGCTAAAAAACGTAAATCGCCCACCGCAAGTATAGTCATAGTTATATTGATTGTAAAAAAAATATAAATTATAATAATATATAGTTCGCACTATTCCATGACGATGATCAACTGTTTGGGCGTTTGAAACACATCATGCAGTTTGGTTATCCGTGGTGACGGCGAACACAGCGACAGCAAAGCTATTTCGTGATGGATGTCGGGACTGCAGTCTTCACCGAATCTCGTGCGGTTTGAAAATTTGGCCGCAAACACTTCTCCAGTTTCGATCGAAGTGCACCGTCTGACTGAAGCGAATTGACCCCTATAAAATAAAATAAAAACGATTTTGAAATTAATAATAAAATAAAATACATATTATTAATATTATATAATAATAATAATTGATAAATGTAGATATAATGGGTAAGTATTAAAAAATGATAGGTATCGAATAATATGAATTGGACGGATGACGTGCACATTACTGTTTCGAATCTTAAGACTGAACTTGGTATATTATATTGTAAACGATATAACGTTTGTATAATAACGATTAAAATTTAGTTTTATTGATTTGTAATAAAATAATCGATGAATTTGAAGCGTGAGTTGTTTTTCTTTCGCTCCGCGTCGCATTATTATATTAAATAACGTTCGTGACGCAAATATTAAAAAAAAACAACAACAAATACTCACGCACACTGTACTCGTATGGTGGCAGCGGTGGCGTGTCGTTGAAAAGCATTACAATAATTATAATAAAAACGATTTGAAGAAGATTCGCGACAATTTTTTTATGGCTCGTAATGTCTACGGCGGCCTACGCGTATGTACCGCAGTTACCGAGCATTCTGCGATCGACCAAGACCAAGGACGACCATATAATGATAATATAATGACAACACGCATCGTACAGTAAACAATGCACATAAGTTGTACGCGTCGCAAACATTTTTAATGATCGTCCAGAAAAGTATTATTATTAATAAGGCGAGTTTTGTATACTATAATGTAAAGCTTGCGTAGCTATATATATTTGAGAATCATACGAGATATTAGTATTCGTTTGTCGGATAATTATTTGTAGGGCTGGAAATGCCCAAAATTTGAATGTAAACATATATATTTTCAATGAAACCTAATAGTTAATAAATTAATCTATAAGATAGTGATGAATTTCATTCACAGTCAGACTTAAGAGCCTTGCCGAAAATAATATAGAAACTTACTGAGAATATTGGGATCACGGATGCCTTATTTAAACACACCATAGAAACCGATATTTTAAGAGCAGGTACATTTTACCATTTTAATTGCTTTGATCGGTTTTGGATTTTTTTTTAGTCATATGTTATTTTGCATCTACTTGAAATCGGTATTCAATTTTAATACATTCTGATGATCAAAACAAATTAATCGTTCGTTTTTCTAGGAACCCAACGAAGTTGGAATAAAAAAAAAAAATTATAAATGTTCTAGTTCGATTATAATAGCTTATAATTAATATAATATATTTATTAGCTAATTATAATATTATTATTCTCGTTTATTGATCATATTTTTATCATGTTATATGAACCAGCTATTTACAGTATTTGCATATTTGTCATCAATATGACGTGCGTATAACAGAATATTGCAAGCCGCTCTTCGATGACTCATAATACTATTGGATGATAAGGTCGGTCTAGAGTACGAATACACGATTTTCTAGCCAAAAAAATGGATAGCGGGATAAGTGCAAGTGACCCGAAGATAAATCATTTTGATACAATTTTTAGCTTAATATAAACCGTATTTCGTCTATCCTTGCCTCCGATATTCTATTAATTTTTTACACCTGTAGTTCCTACTCTACGGTGGTCGTACCAACAGATTATCTCTATATATGCAGATACAATCGGACGACGAAGATCGCTGCGTTCGCGATTTACGACGTGGCGCCGCGCCAGAAACCTGCGTAGGTGTCATACGCCGAGGTAGAAGCACGTGATATTTTACCGTGAACGCCCAAAATTTTTCTGGGTGGGATCGCCATCGTATTATCATTTATTAATTTATCGTACGGGTTTAGTGACCACAGCATGACATTATAGTAGGTACATGCGGTTTTATTCTTGATTTCGTTTGAAAAAAATAATCTCGCGTATAAGTCAAAAAATTCCGAGATTACAAAATATTTATATATTCACGATGTGCGGTCTACATGAACCTTAGATCATATACTAGTATATGATCTAAGACATGAACGGATATATACGTAGATAGTAAATAGCAACGGTGGGCTTACACACAGAGTAATAATGATATATTTACTGATCAAAACTATACAAATAATAATTGTTTACAAGTGGCTTGTGGGTATGTATTCCGTACTGGATCATTGTGACGTAATCATGGGGTGTCAGTATATTCACACCCATAGGCCATTTTTTTTAATTGATAAAAAATATAAAATCACTAGATATTTTTTATTTTAGTTCTCACGGTTGGATGAGCGAACGATTGGAGGTGACCACGATGAGCCGGCGTAAGGATCGTGGTCCAATTTTAGGCATTTATCAACTTTTTTTTAATTTTTGGATTTTGAAAATACGATTTTTATCATTTTATCTAACGCTTGTCCTGCACCCAGTTGTTTTTTTTTTTATAAAATAGAGGGTATTTTTGATATGCGATCAAAAATTATAAATAAAACGCTAATGAGTGTTATAATTAAAATAGGTACATTTATGAAATAGGGTGGTCTGTTGCTAAGTATTTTTATGGAAAAAAGTTTAATCCTCTCCCATGACCTAGCCCAGATGTCATCAGCGCTTAAGCAGTATAAAATTAGTAAGATCACTGTAGCTGATACATGCTGAAAACCATTTAGAAATACAATTATGAGCGGTGGTTTACAGAATGTTATCGTTGTGGGATTATATAGGTGTACGCATTATTATAGCTCTAAATATGCATATATTATGGTCAGTACCTATACACCAGTCGCATTAAATCAAGATTAATTGTACACCTATAAATACGTATATTATTATACTTTGGAGCTTAAGATTACACGACACCAGATAAGAACGGATTATTTAATTGTTTATTACCAGACCTATGATATTTTAATATTATATCGTGATTAAAATACCAATATGGATACAATCTTGAAGTAATATTATGTGTTCTATAATTACAGCGTTTGTAAATACAATGTTTTAAAGTCCCTCGCTACATATTAAATTGATACACATAAAATTATAATTATTTTGTTTTTAAAAAAAAGATAAAATATAGATAATAATGTGACTAGAAAGTAATTTCTAAATCAAATCCGGAAAGTTCACTGGCTGATTTGATATACATTTCTTGATTATCACATTCCTTTATTCATATTATTGTATCACATATATAGTATTAAACAAAATTTTAATAAACGCATTCGTTTTAAATGCATCAAAAACGGAATTGAGCCTTTCGATATAATAATTATTCCGAACGCACAATGTAAAAATTCAAAATCGTTTACGGGTTAATAATAATTGTTTAGTGCAATACTTGTTTTTCTTCAATTTTCTCCGTTTATTATAGCATAATAATATATTATCTAAGTGACAATATTAACATAAATTTATGTTGCGTAGTTCAAATGTTCAATGTTATAATTTACCGGTGATACAGCAATATTACAGTGGGAGGACCTAATTGGTGTCAAGTACTTATAATATTATTATGACGCAAAATGCGATATGCAACCGGTTAATAAGAGGTTTTCATTTACAGATGTAGAATGAAAAAATGTAATAGACAAATAACAAAATAAATGGGAAAAAATGTTGAAATGCCAAAAATTGTAACGAATATATATAATCAATATGTACTATATTATTATATAATTTACGATTTAATATTCCATTTAATGATAATATTTAAATTTTAGCCTTTTAACATGAACTATAAACATAGCATTATGCAACCTTATTTGTGTTTTTTCTCCTAATAATTTCTAAAAATTTAATCGTAAAACAGTAAGACACTATAAAGACGCAGAATAACACGACGTATAAGGTTGCGACTACTTCCACCGGATCTCGGTCACTCGTTTAGCAACATTTGGTACGATTCAACGCTCGTATTTCATTTTAGATTTGACGTAAATCCATTTACGGTGTCGTCGAAAATAATATAAATTCGGACGTTGTGTATAATGTATATGTATAGACACGCACAATTTTATTAATCGATCCGTGGGCGTGAACTTACGCTTAATTTTCACAAGTCAATATTGTCCTATTCAAACCAACATTTCGCGAGACGTGACCACAACAACGATAGACGATCGTAAACTGTCACATATTATAGTATATTATATTATTGACTAAATAGACAAAGCTGTACGTCTGTACCTATACTAACGAGTAAATCAGTTCAAGTTCATGATATAGTAAAATAGGTCGTAAAATCGTATGAGAACAAATACTTAATTTTTTTATGTTACAAATAAATTTGTTTTAACAGAATTCAACACATTTAACACAACTCACAAGTTACAGCATAAAATATAAAATATTATTAAGTCAATGCAATCTGATCGAGATCAAATTTAGGGTTGGCGTTTGCTTTTCCTACAAATCTATCTAAACTATAATCGAGACTGTTGCAGCCTCAATTATAATTGCGACATTTGCTGAACTATATTTTGTTTCTAACCTAAAGCATCGATTACACATCGACCGCATACCGCGTTCGGTGAGTGAGGCGTTTCAGTCACGCGTGTATCTAGTATCTAGCTTGCTATATTACATTCGTATAGACGATCACGGTGACCGTGGTTACCACGACTCTTATACCGTCATCCCGGTATAGCCCCAGTTTGTACTATTACAACTACAGCAGCACTGTCGTATACACATGATTGTATAGTGTATAGGCTACGTGCGTAGTATTATACCTATATATTATATGAAAACAGTTTTGGTGTGCTGACGAACCGGTTGGCCGTTCACAGCTCCTTTTTTATAACATGGAATAATATTGTATATTTATAAATCGGTGACGGTGGACATCACATATAATGATGCGTTTGTCGGCGGCGACGACCCATATTTGTCGGTATTAAGTTCGGTGCGGCGCGGACGACCCGATGAGAGAAATCGCCAAGTCGTCGTCCCATTATAATGACCAGGCGTATTCACCATGCAGCACGCCGATGAGGACTCTCTCGCGCACTGTCCGTTTTTCTCTTCTTTTGAAGTCTACCGCCGGCTTTTCCTTCTCACATCTTGTACCACGATGTAATATGGGTACACGTTACCTATACCACGGTCACAGCGTATGAAGAAAAAATATGCGAATTTTCGTCGGTGAATCTCGCACGACACTGGACAACGCGCCAACTCGTCGTGAACTATTATACCTATATTCGTTATTTGTTTATTGTTGTTCGCTATACAGCATCTCCTCTGCACTAGTGCGAATGTGCGAAATTATTCATTTATCATCAACGGTAACCATAATAATATATAATATATTAAATAAAAAGTGAAACTGTTTATAAATAAAAATTTGGCTCTCAGGTCAGTTAAAACACCTTTTAAACACCCAAAGTATTTTAATACACCATGTACAATGTGCACAGCATATCATATCATACTTTTAACCTATATATTGTTAGTATGTTGAAGAACATTGAAATTTGTTTGTTATAAACGATTTCCACTTTATATAATATATTACCTGTTACTACGAGTAACAGGTAATATATTATAAATTATGTTTGCATTAGTGAGATTTGTAATAGGCTGACAATTTTCATTTACACCTAGCTTACTTCAGAACATAAAAAAGCTCTGTCTGGTGTGGTACCAAGCTATTTTTAAAGAACAGTACAGCAGTATAAATATTTTTTCAAGATTCTTGTTTTTCATCATCATAAAAAATTCCGATATCAAAATAGTATACTCTTAAAGTTTAAGAATTTCCATCAAATAAAAGCTTGATTACTGTAATGTTAAAAGTAACTTTTATTATTATTGAATATTATATTATATTACATTCATATTGCCTTACACATGGACCTGTCAGAACGATTCACTTTAAAATATATATATAACTATATCTTGATTAATAAATAGAGTAATAATTATAAAAATAATAAAATTAACAAAATATAATTGAACATAAACTTAATTTATAATACTTGGTAGGTACCTAATCAAATCCATTATTCGTCACTTTTATTTATGATATTATACCAATTAACGCCATATTATGTTTTTAATGAACAAATTCAGCCCGGTGCGGCGCGGCGGTGCGTTACGAATTATTAATAATTAACCACACTTGGTCATCTCCGGTTCTTACAAATCTTTAATGTAATATAACAAATCATCGATATTTGTATTACAAGTTTACGCGTACACATAATATTTTATATTATTATAATATACGACTGTCACCGTAGCGTCGATTATTCATTTCGTACACGGGGAAACCTGTTGATGGCAGGGCGCAGCGGGAGAACAAATGCCGAACGACTTAGATTAACGTACATTAAACACTATAATATTGTAAGGGAGTGACATTTTTTTCCCGATTTCGATGCGATTATAATAATAATATGTAATATGCAATCCGATCCATCATGGTCGTCACGTTTATATATAAACTGCACTGCTGCAATGATCGCACTCCATTTTTTAAACGCAAACAAGTCGACAGCAGCAATATTATTTATTGTCATACATCGCTCGCACATTTGTTTCCTGCGAAAACGGATTCGCGTAAATTGTTTTACCCTGTTATTAATAAATATTTTTAAATATCTTCATGAATATTTTATTTTCTCAAAAATGTAAATTGCTCATTTAATGTGTAGTTTCTTACAAAATAATATGACCTATAATAGGTATGACTGTATACGAATCCTGCACGTCATTATTTTGGTTTTTTGTACTATTGAATTACTATAATGTACGGTTAATAATTTTGTAATTTATAATTATTACGTGGATCTCTAAGGTTATCGTGCATCCACATAAAATTCAAAAAAATAAAAGGAAAGATAAATAATTTTTTAAATTGCGAAATTAGTTTCTTATCGGTGTTATAAATTGTTCAGTGTTCACTCATCAGTCATTGCATAGAAAAAATATTTTTCTGTCGTATAAAAAAAAAAAAATCATAATAGTATCATCGCAATTTCTGGTTTTTGCCGAAGGAATAAATGCGATTCATCGCGACAATAATAAAACTTAAAGTCATGACCGACCGCGGTGCGATAAAATGCCACGTGACATTCTTAAAATGCACGCGTGCACTAAGTGAGTTTCCTCATACTGCGGTAATGAATACCTAGTGGTAAAAACTATGTGGATGCATTATTTATGGACTCGCGTTGGCTATTTGTAATCGGCTAATGGTTTCGTTTTATCGGATGTTAAATCGATCCAACACACGATAAAATTATATATGATAACTACGTATCCACACAATTTGTTTTCCTAGCGTCCTTGTTATTTTTTCCACCTTTTGTCGCTCGGGCCATGCGTATAATTAAGTATTATTATAGTATGTGCGAGCGAAAATGCGTAACGTGATAATATTATAATATATTGTAATCGAATCGTTTCGGTCTTGAGCGCCGGGCGCCAACCTAAGGCCGAGTTTCTATATATATTATTACAACGATTAAACCCCGATATGGTGAGGCGAAGTGAAAGATTTCCATGTTGTGTATAATATAATAATATGATGTCACCCTTATAGATCATAAATCATAATATTGTACATTTGTACTGTACTACTGTATCATACTAAACATCATAATATTAGTATATATTATATTATATATGAATGTACCTAACGTCGAAAAGGTACGTTAAAGTCCGTATTAAGAAGACGGGGCTTCTCCTGGGGGCTAGGGCACACTTCAGAAGATAGAGTTCAAGGGCTTTTATAGCGTCCGTAATATATTATATGTTATTAGAATATGCTTAACGTGGATTATAATTTCATAATATTTACGATTAATAGATATAAATAATTATTACTTTAAATGTAGTATGTACCTAGGTACTACAGTCTTGCATGAAAGTTCAGGTAGACAATTTGATCGTTTACACTCTAAAGTTTAGACTTAAAGTTCTAGAATCTTTTTTAGAGAAACAACGGTTCAAGCATATAATGCCCTCTATACTGGGTTTTCGATTTTAATAATGTAAAAATAATTACATAATATTTTGTATAATAATTTCGAATATAAACTTTAATCATGTATAAGATTATGCACTGTAGTTTTATGATTGTGAATTGGTTTTTTTCTTCTTAGAAGTAAATTAATTTTTATGATTCAATAGTTTTATTTAGTTTTACCAAATATTTTACGAATTTATTATAATATATTAATATACGGGAAGTATATTCTACAAAATCATTCTGTATTATAATTTAGGATCAATCAATAGTAAGTTATAAATACAAATTAATTTCAATGTATATGGTTAACGAATAACAGGTTGTACTTTTGTTTCTTATAAACTATTAATTTTTATTTTTACTGTATAGGATATTATAGTATTCTAATTTCTTAGAGTTTAGACATTCGATTAAAACTGAACAAAAATCTTGGTGAATGAAGGAACAAAAAAAAAAAAAATAAAAATCTTCACTAGGATGTCGTACCACTGGTAGAAATAGTCTGCACAACAAACTCAAATTTTAAACTTATAATTTTAATTCAAACCAAATCATTTCAAAAAAGGAACTATTTTTTATACATTTATTTTACGATATAAACTAGAAGCTAATTATAATAGGCTTCGTCTTAGGTATAATATTGTATTATTGTTAACGAGGAGCGACCGGCAGATTACGGCTGGCTGCACGACCGGTGTTCGATTGGCCCGCGCGCGAGTTCCGAGGACGGCCGGCGGATTGGCGCGATTCGCACGCGCATAAAACATCTCTCGCCAGCCGTCTCCATGCGTGTGGACGGAGGGGTGTTTGGTCACGCGCCGCTTACAATATATATATATATATATTGAATATAATATGAAATAGCCATTATTGTACATTCTCATATATTGTATATACTTGCGAAGAGGAGGACGTGCTCGCAATACACACCGCTCGGAATCCGATATTTGCGTTGTCCCCCCTAGACCCTCCCCCCACAAGTACCATCTTCCCACATATGCCTAACTGATCATATATACCCATTTAGTTGTGCGAGTATAATAATGTGCTACGAGACACAATAACAATAGTGTATATATAGGTATAAAGACCGGCAGAGATGATGATAACGGCTTCGACCTGCTGCTGATGCCGCCACTGCACTGCTGCAGTAGGTATAGATAAGTACTTAAGCGAGTATAATACATTTTTTGCGCGACCGCAGACCGGTCCGCCGCAAAGTCCTTTATGATGCCTTACCGGTTTCGTGTTTTATAATAATTGTGCCGGCACAGTGGCAGGCAGTATGCGCATATTACGAGGGGGTCATAATACCAATAAACATAGTATTGAGAAAAATTGCGTGAAAATGAAAAAACGCTACTTTGAAAATTGTACAAAGTTCATTAATTCCCTATGATTTTCGAACATGTCATAAATTTACCAACAAGATTTATAGTTTTGCAAGTGTATTTAAGACAATATTATACTACACAATATTATATTATACGCAGATACGCTGAACAATATTATTTTCCGAATGCTTTGTCGCGAATACTGAATTGAGTGAAAGAACTTCAACCCGATGTCGTCTACACCATGAACGCAGTTTTTGCAATTTACAATTCCAATGCGCAGTACTTGGAACACGTTGATTTACATACTTGTCTTATATATAACTTACAACAGACAGGTTTCGCCTAGGGTGACAAAATGACGAAAGAGGGAATGAAAATGTTTTCTTGTCAGCTTTATATTAACGATGAAATTACGACGACTAAACACGATAGTAGGTACATATATAGACAATATAGACATATCGTTGAACGGAAGAGCTAAATAAAATATACAAAATCCATTTTACAACTTTGCACTTACCTATTGGCACATAATAAAGTGATTAAAAAAAAATGTAATAATAATGTGATAATAGTCATAATAGATAAGTACCTATATATAGCTAATGCACTAATATTAACCTAGAAGATTATTTCAGATGTACCAACCAGCTTAAAGTTAAAATAACGTTTAAGAATTATAATATATTAATGTGTGTTAATAAATCGTTTCATTGTACATGGGCTGCTGATTTTGGTATTTATATGAATTAAAAAAATATTTTATTCAGGACGAATTTAATAACTGGATATTACACTTTAAAGTTAAAACGACGAACAGCATGAGGAAAACAATACATTTATTTATTTATCTAATGAGACGAGACGATTTCCGTTTTAAAATTATATAAAATCTATAGTCATTATAATGCAGCTGCAGTGACGACGAGAAAAAATTATCAATGCGCAAATTTACCAAGACAGAACCAAATCTGATCGTTACAGCATCTCTCATCAGCGATATAAATAGATATTATTATTACGCTACAAAGGACGTAAATAATATAGTCATCCACGGAGTTACGTGCATATATTGAAACTTAACTATATTATTACACGCGTGCACTATAGAGGAAAAATATTAACGAATAATTTATTATAAAAATATATTATATCATTATTGTTTATCGTGTAGATTTCCTTGGGAAACGGCAAAAAAAATGTACAAATTTTACAAGTGCACAACAAAAACCGTTTGAGCCATACCTATATAGTATATATATATAACAATAATAATAAAACAAACAGCGTACGATCATAATATTGCACACGCTTACACAATATCGTATAGTCATAATCGTATGAGTCTTGTGGGAAATTATACAGAGGCATTCGATCGCCGAGGAAAACGCGCCATTGTCAACACGTGTTTTTTATTACTATTAATATCGTTTTCGTATTATATAAACACATTTACACGTGTTCAAACGCTCCGATCGTTTATTATTGTTTTATAACGAAATCCAATGCGGCAGAAAATGACAAATCCTCCGCGGATGTCGTCGTCGTATATTTTTTTATTATTTTGCAGCTAATATTTTTAAAGTCATACAGCCCTTATAACTATACTAGTTTTAGGGGCAGAAATCAATTATATTCATAAATTGAATACGCACGCTCCAGATATGACATACGGCTATACATATATACGCCTATACCAGCTGTGAATGTGTATGTATAAAGTATATTGTATATAGATGCATCTAAAAGTATTTGGAAATATCAATCATTGGTAGGAGGATGTTGTATATAGAAAAAAACGCAAAATTTTAAAATTATAAATTATACCTACGCACCTATTATATACCTAATACTTGTATATATTTATATATACATTATATCCAGTGGTTAATGGTTGAAGACTCTTCTTTTGATGTTCCTACCATTGTAAAATTAGAGAATAGTTGGCTACTTTTAATTTTTATAAACACCGCGTAGTGCGTTGCATAATAGATACGATACATTATTCCGTTTAAGAGGATGTCAGTGCACTATTATTTTGTTTTATCTCTCTGGCCCACGCTTGACATAGATAAAACGCATTTATGGAGAATATTTTAGAGGGAATGACTTATCGGTTTTATATTTTATTGTTATTTGACTTTTTACCGTATTTCAAAATAAACAAAAAATGTTGTACATTTAAAATGATGTTTAAATTGTTTTGAAACAATATTTAGACAGATCGATAAATCATCCCCTCAAAAATATTATTTTATACCTTTTTTGTAACGGGTGATTGTACTCTAAGATTACTTAAAAACATAGAAAAAACGATTCTGTGTAAATGCGTTTTGTCTATGCAGCGCATGGGTCAGTAAGGGAAAACAAATAGTGCGCTTACATCCTCTTAAATTTTTTAAAACAATATCTATGGGAACTGGTCGAACTAAAACCTCAAGTAGGTACAACCGTTAAATCTGCTATTATAAGAAAACGTAATTTATATTTTTTTTTAAACATGATTCATGCATATGGCATACATTGATGCCATCATAGTATTTTTTGGGATGTCCTATACATTTTTTTTAAACATTTAGAATGAATCTTCTTTATTTTGGCTTGGAAAAAGAAGAAAAAATAAATGGGTAAAGAAAAAAAATTTTCTGCAAATGTTTGTAAAAAGTAACATTAAAAGTGTCAAAATTTGCGTTATTTACAATTATTAGTAATTAAACTACAGTAGTCATTTTTTTATTTATTGATTGATTTATAAAATTATTAGGCAGAAAATCGTATAGATATAAAGTTATATTATTATATCTGCATTTATGTGTAGGTAGTGCTTCAAATACTTAATTATAATATTTTTCGTGTTATGTCCTTTATATAAGCAAACCTAGTCTTATCATAGAAATCAGTCTAGAAAAATAATGAAAAAATATCATATACACAATACCTACCTATACAAAACTTAAAACAATAAAAAAAGTTAAAACAATATTACTATCAATTTTGATAAAATATTGTTCACTAAATTTTTTTAAGTACTAAATACAAGTGTTCCGGAAATAAATTAAAATTAAAACATGGTACAAACAACGTAATATTATATACCTACCTATTGTTTATCTAAACAGTATGATCTTACAGTATCTTACAGTATAAATTCCATCGTGTTTTATTCTTTGAATTTAATTATGGCTTTATACGAGTAAATATTTATTTGTTTTTCGATTATAGGTACGTTTAATTTGGCTTTGGGGCGGAACAATTGCAAACCAGTTTGCGTGTACATCCAAGGCATACTACTAACGAACTTGCTGACATCAAGCTAGGTTTCCCATTGGACTGCGCACATCTGAACCAGAAGTCATTGGAAACCCTTTTAAACTATATATTATGTTACCTATATTTAACTAAACAGTAATGTGCAAATAAAACGGTATTTAGTCTTAACACGTTGTCACGAGATTTAAGACATATATTATTATGCTTAGAATAATAATACGAGCAAGAAAGTGATCAATTAAAGGCCATTATTATTTATTTTTTTGTACTATAGATTATATACTATGTATATTAATATGAATTTGACTATTTTCGATCATGGTATCATGACCACGTCCTCCATAACATAAAATACCTAAGTCATACGTGATCGAATATAATATGAACAATGAAATTTCAAAATGCATGCAGATGTTACACACAGAATTTAATTGGATTCACTTTGATTATGTTATTTTCTGGTAGGTGGTGCATGAAGAATACCATACAATGTGAGGAAAAGACACTGAGGTTTGTGACAATATTGTGTATAAATTGATTTTCCTATAGTATTAGATATTTTCCCCTCATTTCCACAACAAAACGACTTGTACATTTTTAACTTTTTAGTTTGAAACTTGTATGCTTTTACTTGACGTTGACATATTTTTTAAAATAAAAATATTGAAAACAAAGCCAAGTGAAATTGTTTAAATACGTATATAATATTTATCACCACATGTAATATGTATATTATGATCATATACATACTATACATATAGAACACTGTTTTTTAATATATTATAAACAAACTTGAAAAATTATTAAAACAACTCGATATTTTTCAAGAACATCGAAACGACATACTAACTAAAGTTAAATGTTTAATGTATTATTGATTACTGCAGTCAAATTTACCAATAAGATTGTGAAGAACACCACAGGGCACAGGGTAATTTTAAATAATTTTACTACATTTTTAGCAGATTCTCAGACAAATTTTGGTGCACTCATATACTCAATACAATTACTCAATATACAGGTAATATGATAATAAAACGCGAAACAAACACATAAACAAGCTAAAACAAAATTATATATACAACAACTGGCCTTTAAGTATGGTTAGCAATAACGCATATCGTAAAAACATTAAATAAACAAATCGATCCCATGCGAAGTGTCTAAGTGATCAGTTTATGGCCGTAAGTCGTAACTATATTACCAGCTAGGTAACCTATATATACAGTATTATAATATTTGCACGTAACACGTCGTCCTAACCTGTCGGGGGTCGGGTGCGACTATATGATAAAACAACTCGACCGCGTACGTTTTTCAAAGGATTTTCATCGGTATTGTTTTGCTATATTTTTTCGCGGGCAATCGTGATGCATGCTGCGTACACGGGCATTCCGTGGACTGCGGTCGTATCGATTAAATCGCATTAATACATATTACAATATATCGTATAAATGGTAATGTTTTCTTTTTTTTTTTTTTTGACTTTCAGCACAATGTACAATTGAGTGTATACAAAGGTAGGTATATAACATACAACCCATACACTGCTGTCACGCTCTCGACGGCGGCGGCGGCACCAATGGGTATAGGTATTATTATAATAATATAAACACCACGTTAATGAAGTGTACGAGGTATCTGTTCACAAACACACACACACAATTATTATTTATCGGTGAAAATTCGCACAGTACATTCGATACTCAGTTTATCATTACAATGTTATACTGCGCGTTTATGTATATATACCTACATGGCTACATTACCTATATATATTATAGATAATAATTTTATATATGTACGAAATAGTAGATTTCGTATACACGTGTTTCGGAGGCCTAATTGATTATGTACCTAGGTATATATAATTGTCAG
>WHPZ01588459.1:29359-65019 GCA_016617965.1 Macrosiphum rosae
CACGTACCTACCCACCGCGTGCGATATAATATAATACGTGCAGCTCGATAGTATAGTCGTCGTGTCTGTCAGTCGTCATAATTATTGCCATCACATTGTTATCCATTTTATTTATTTTTTTTAAATATATTATAAAGTATATTATAGGAAATCGAACGAATCGTATATTATTCGTCCGGCATTGTCGTCGTCGAATACGATCGTGTTAACATAATATTATTAACGTATACGTAGATATACTGAAGACGACATAGTCGTAAGTCACTGCATACCTATACCTACTGAACTACTACCATTCCAGATCTTTATAGTATAACGTATAGTGCTGCCAATGCTCACGCAGAATTTATGATCACCGCTCTCGACCCTGTCAATTTAATGGCCCATTAACGGTATACATGCACGATAGTTGTTTATGTATAAATAATTTACGTTACAATATATTACATATTATTATCATTACACTACCTATTTCATTTGGAGAAACGTTTGATCGTTGTTATTTTTTTTTATCGCGGTTGACAAAGACGGTTTTACTGATGGTAATAATATTATATTACTATATATTATTCTAGAAATATCCGTTGGTAATAATTTTCGGGACTATATTTTTGATTACATGACAATACATTCTTCAACATTTAGCTTAGAACACTAAAAATGCGCTTAAAAATGGCCTGCAAATTCAGTTTTATAGTTACATATTTTAATATTCAAGGAAAGTAAATTATTCTAATATGAAAAATGTTGACGAAAAAGATCTGACACCCACATCCCACATATAAGTCATAAGTTATTATGACTCATAATAGTCTTTGAAAAGAGGATTAATTCAAATTTGTTTGTGCCTTGGTACTAAATTCACCCCCCCCCCTCTCTCCTGAAGTTTTGTCAAAACCTTTACTTTGGTTTTGTGGAAAAAAAAGTTTAGCTGGGTTTTATTTTTATTTTGTTCATAGATTGTCGCAGGTTTCGGTTTATATTTAGGCCTTGTGGAAAGACAATAGGAATAGGTGAAATAAGGGGGTGTTTTCAGTCGCTCAAATATTCCATTAACCCCCAAAAAAACAACAGTTTTCGAAGCCCCCCCCGCTCACAATGATGTTGAAACTGTTAGCCCTCCCTTAAAATGTTAATGGATTTTCACCTATAAGTGGGCATGGTAAATATCTAATTATATATAGTGGCATGTCGAATGAAATCATACAAGTTATACATTTATATTATGTATATAAAACATTCACACGAAGGTGGAATTCTTCTATTCAAGTTTCATAGCGATAAAAGCCGCGGAGGATAAAAATATGACATAGGTAGATACGCTTGCCTACGACTTACCGACGATGTTGCGAAACCGTCGCAAAAATAACCGTACACACCATAACGATATTATAATAATATAATGATATATTTCATTGAGTAGGTATTGTGTGAAATCTTCTTCGGTGGAAGAACGTCATTCCGGTGACCACTATATAGCTGTATACGGCTTATTGACACACGCGGAACAGTTTCCGACGCGGGTGCGGATAAATAAGTCGTTTCGACATCGCGAAAATAATTATCATAAAGTCGTCGCATCAAATTAGAATAACGCATACTATGAAATATGTATAATGTATTATTGTTATACGTCGCGATCGATTTCCCGTGTGTACGAAACGTGTATAGAAATCGTGTGCGCATACCAATCAATGTACGCTGTTTTAGATTTATACGATTTTAATGACGGCACGATGTATAATATAATATATAAGTAACTATATTTTCATTCCTCGAGCGCGAGCGCTCACATTTTTCTGCCGCTGCACATCGCGCGTATATATATAATATTATTACATTCGTAGTACCTATATAAATCGCGAACGGTATCATTACAAATTACGATATAACAATATTATTATCATTTATCATTACCTATTACTATGTCATCGGACGTCGTGGTTGGTCGATCCGTACGCATCATGATTATAATATATTATTATTATATAGTTTGAGCCTTGGGCCTTGGAGCGGTCGCCGTACGTATTGTATGTCATTACTTAACGGGCGCCACGTATTTTAATAATATGTGTATACGTAATATATTATTATTATGATATTATACAATATACGTATAGTGGACACGACTGCCGCACGACAACCGGATGACAAACTAAATACGTTCTACTGAAATCCTATACGCCACCGCCTTAGACATCTCCACCGCTGCCGCCAAATAGGTCTTTCGGATCGTATATAGACTGAAATCCGATAGGTTTTCGTGGACGGTCGTGACAAATGCACTTAGATCTCGAGATCGCACGGCTCGTTCTATACATGTATTATATATATTATAATTTATTTATAATATAATAATATAATATATTAGGCATATATTATATTGTATTTCTTACCGGTGGAAATGGCCTGTCTTGTCAATCCGATTTATTATATAGGCGACATCATATACGCCTACCTATACGGCGCTTGTGATGAAAATGTAAAAGAATTTATTGCAATACATTTTTACTGCAAGACCACATTTTTGTACTCATGGCTGCGTGGTCGAATACAAAATCTATTGTTTTATTAAAATATAAGTTACAATTTTTACAACTTTAGTCCCCAGTTTATTTTAATAATATATAAGTAATATCTATACCTTTCTACAGGTTTGATAAGTCTGCAGTAGCGAGACGCGTTACGTTATAATATACCTACTTCATAAAAGGCAACGTTTTTTCAACACTATACTAGGTACACATTATTGTCATGAACATAACATATATATTGTATATTTGTATGACGATAGGTAGTACACGTGCACTACAAATGTTATGGACATTTAAAGACAACGCGAGGCAATAGGATTTTTTTTTCAAAATCCGCGAGAAGCTGAGAAGTGAGAACGGACGTTACACCATTATTAAATATTATATACGCGACTATGCGATAATAAAGTATAATAATAAAATAATAATAAAAGCATATATGGGTGTGAACAAGTGTCCTGGCATCTATATATAACTATATATATGATTTAATGAAAACGTTCTCGGTGAAACAATAATCAGGAAAATGTCGTCCACATTGTAAATAAGAAATCGCGGTTCACAGACATTTCACACTTCATATTATTAAAGAAAAAAACTAGTATAATAATTATAATTGCGTATCTCGGTAATTTATTGCCTACGAAATACTGGGCAGGCCAATTTATTATGTATATAGATATGAATATAATATATTATATAGCTGTTTGTCTGTCAATCAACTTACTCACTGCTCCACTAAAATTCACACAACATCTGCGCAACGACAACGCATATAAACAGCCAAATATGGTCTGTAATTATCTCACGATTAGTCGGATTAGACATTATATATTTATAATGCGTATATTATACAAATATTTCAACAAACTAATAAAACCCTTTTAATTCACATTTCACATCAATATATAAACAAACACAATGTTGATATTAAATTATTAATTATTCCAATACGCTCGGTTTTTGAGAATATATAAAATACCATAATATTCGTTTCTCGTATAATTCTTACTAATTGCTTTTCCACTTCGATTTCTACATCCCATAATCAAACTATCTGGTGATTTTTATATTAGACGTACACAGGAATGAATATTTTTTGATTTTTACGATAATCTTTTTTATCTATGTACGTTCATCCGTTACAGTGAGAAAAACGTTCTTTAGTTTATATACCAGAATAATTCGACGGAAAATTAGTCGAATTTATAATATACCTATACTTAATAATCAATATATTCTCACATGAAGTGTAAACTGGAAGAGCTGGTTTACCAAAGGAATAATACTGGGAAAACGCGAAAAATGTATTAATTATAATAATAAAACAAAATAGGAAATTAGGAAGTGTCCCCAATCGGCTTCTTAAACAATAATTTCACTTAGCTTGCACTCATATGTTCCAACAGATACAGATTATATATTTAAAAAATGGGAAACATGAATAGGGGTATAGTAAATAAACTTCATGGTTGTACAAAATAACATGAACCCATATTATTGGAGAATACATTATTTTAACCTCGTCTAATTATATATAATATAAGACCTAAGTGGATTATTATTTTTCTGTGATTACTTTTTTGTGAAAATATTGTGCAACTAGCACCTTTATGAATCAGGAATCCTAAAATGGTGAACCAAAATCGTATTTTTCCATCCAAGTGAGTTTGACAAAGAATCGGTTAAACAATACATTTTTTTGGTATTTTGTAGTTGTCTGGGCGCTTTTGCAGAATATCCTACGATATAATTAATATAATATAATATACTTTGATGAAGAAATTTACGAAATATAAAATATTTGTATCGGAGGTTAAAAAAATAAGAGAGGCCTAACTGTGGTGGCCGTATACTGCGCACACACACACACACACACACAAACACATACGCGATATACCCGTCGAATACCACCGAGGGGCTTCTGCACCCACACCTAGTCCGTGACACACCCGAAGTCGTCAACAACGCAAAGACCGCGACTCACCGTCTTCGTCTTGGCGAACTTGGCGAGGTTATATTTTTTTGTTTCTGTGTCTCCACGGCAGCAACACACCGACCAACCGACCGACCCCACGCGCACAAATAGGTCACCGTGTGCAACGGCTGCACGTGTCTTTCCGACGTAGTTCTTTACGTCAGTCCGTGTGTGTGTGTGTGCATGTGTGTGTTGGCGTACACGGTATTTCGACAAAACGGCAGAAAAACGTAAAAAAATCTTTAAAAAAAACCACCTCCGGCACACGTCAAATATAATAACGTACGCGTACCTATATTTATTAAGTAGGTATACGTGATCACGTTCCCGAAAGGCGCGATGCATATAATATTAATTATTATTATAGCTGATGCCTGACAATAATTATAATTATAATTATAATAAGACGGACGATAAAAGAAACACTATATTATGGCTACCGAATTCCTCGGAGCCATATCCATTACCACAACTATTACAATATAAAATATTATACACAGCCGGTGACGGGTGTGTTATTATTTTTTCAACACGCTGTCGCCGTACGAACCGCGACCGTGTAAATACTGTACTTGTTGTGATATATATATATAATTACGGATAATGACGGCCGTTTGATCCTTCGGTGGATGCGTTTTCGAAAGAAATGTCATCGCACTATTTATGGGTATATCGTGTTACTTGCCGCCGCCACCGCCGCACACGTTGATATTATTATATTTGACCGTGTGGTGGCGGTATGATAATTATTAGCTCCAGTGAAAAACTCCGCCTTTTTTCGCTCATGACTCTGACGCCGTAATCGATATTCTATATTAATATTATCATATTAGTAAAGTTATGTATATAGGACCGGTTGGCCGTGGACCATATAGCCATCTCCGCGTTGGGGGCTGTTTTTTGTTGTGTTTTTTATCATCTCTCGATCAGCTAACGAAGAAAATTGAATATGATATTATTATGCAAAACGTTTTAAAATACCGTCGGCAACGATATCTCATCATCAATAGGAGTCTCGGAAGACTGTATAATTTTTTATTTCCTAAATATAATGCGACATCGTCGTCTATATAATAAAAAATCATATTATATTATACCTTAAAAACTTGTCTGCGTTAGAAATTATTCTGTTCGCATATCTATTAAAAAACAAAACATTGCGATTTTTTTTATTATTGTATTCCCACTGAATATATTTTCTAGGGTTTTTCGTAAATTAATTGTATAATAAACGATTATTCAAAACATCACAATGTATGAGTCTTTGACGTACCCAGACTGCAGCCATCACGTTACTAACGAATTGGGCAGTGAATACCATATTGGCTGGTAGGTATACTCTTAACCAGAACAATAAATATTAACATAATTGTTAAAAATATTATTATATGACAGTCGTGTAGGTTCCAAAAACTATTTCTTATTTACCAACTGTTTTTTTTTTTTTTTTTTGTCACTGCTGTTAAAATCAATCAATAGGCATTTGAAAACATTTAAAAATTGACAAACACTCTACATACAAGCAGAAAGGTTACTTTTGGAAAAATATTACCTTGTGTTTCTATCATGATATTAAATTAAAAAATTTTAAATCAAACAAACAAGACAATGAATAATAATTTTTAACTCATGACGGTTTTTTCCAATCGAAAACTATTCAATATACAATAATAAATAAAATTATGCCAGTGAAATAATAAGGAAAATTGTTATGCATTTAATAAGTATTTACTGTTTGTCTAGGGTATTAAGCTAAATTCAATAGCATAGAAAAATATCAAATACGTATTACTTTAAGTATCAGTGACGAGCAAAATAATTCATAGATAAATTTAAATATTTTTACTTGTTATTATTATTCACTATACGTTGTTTATAATATATTATTTTTAGCTATTATATGGGTGGTATAATGTAATATTTATATATTTTTTTCTTTCTTCTCTTATGTAGTCTGCATTGTAAATACATCATCATAATCCATGAGGACAAATATATTTTGCATTGGCCGAAATTTTATTAAAACAACATGTACCTAACCGTATAATTATATACATCGTGAATCGGTGATATAATATTTATTACGAGTATTTAGAAAATAAAACGCAAGCAAGTAGACATTATTATTATAAAAGGTATATTAGTACTTATACAACAGCTGCTGCGCAACAACAATATTATTATAATAATCGTTTCGATTGAGTTGTAAAATAAACCATCTAAACGTCACGTAAAATTATTGGTAGTGGACGGTGTTATTTTTTTGACAGTCAATTAGTAAATATTAATAATAATAACAGTAACGTGGATGAAATATGAAAATAATCGCTGTATAATATTATTGATATAATATAATATGAATCACGTGGGCATACACCGACCGTGTTAATTCAGTGGGCATTCGCGTATACTATAATATTATTATCATTATTATGATAATGTGTATAGATAAGTCCAGTGCATGGTTTATCGAGTGTTTATATCGTAATGACGATATAATAATAAGAGTATAATATACATCCTTCGGTAGTCGGCGGTCGAGTAATGCTGTACCTACCTATAATATAATATAATTTGCCCGCGCGTTCTTTGTATAACTATACTAAACACGTCGCGTTGTAATTGTGTGGTAAATATTATTGTACATTATAAATACGGAGTAATTACACCTGAGAATAGTAATTTACGTCGATTTAACCGATTCGGATGTGGGAGCGACGACGTGTAGGAATAAACAAAACTATTAAAAATCATAATAATATATTATAATAGCTGAGCAAAATAGACTGAAAAAAAATATTTTTTTTTAAATATGGTTTAAACACAATAAAAAATATGATTAAATATGTATGCATTTTAGTCTGGCGTTCATTATATTTCATTATTATCGCATCGCCGGTACAAACCTTATTATTCGTACGGCAGCGTACGGGTGGGAGGAAATTACAAATTTAATATTATGACACACATAATAATAATATTATGATATTATGTGCTGCTGCACGCAGGAGTGTCCTGGTCGGGTACACTTTTTTCGTGCGAAACCGTCGCGAAACAAAGAGATGGGCGTGAGAAACTGCAAGCGCCGCGAACATAATCATCCGTGTGCACAGCTATATTATAATGTAAAATATATACAATGTACACTGCGTATAAGATATAAAATATATTATATTTATACGTAAATTGTTCGATATTATGTCCACTGTGCCTGTCAGTCCGCAGAGTACCGGATTTATAATAATAATATAATAGGTAGGTACCTAATAAATTACACGCGCGCTCATTTGTGGTTTTACGATACTTTTCAGAATTTTGGGTGTTTCCGTTTGAAATCATATGATAATATCATACATAATAATAATACTGCTTATAATAATAACATGCGTACATAGTATAAGACATGCATACATAATAGATGCATACATGCGTTTAGGTGAGTAGGTGTTATAATATTATATAGGTACACGTTTCGTGAATTTCCCAGGACGTCAACAGAACTTAATAATTATCGTCGTACCCGTTATAATATTGATTGTCAGAGATTATAATTTTATTATAACTTGCAATTTATTATAGTATACACGTACAGACGTGGCGGTGGCATTCCGAATCGACGTGCGTGTGCAAAGACTACGATGCACGTTACAGAAAATCATAATTGAAATTGTACATATTTGGTGGCGTTCAGATATCGCGCGGTGTTAAACAATCGCCCACCACCTCGAATCTTTAAATATTTTTTTATTTTCCCCAGATAGTCCGTCACGCCCCAGTATTTGTGTTATAACCTAACTTCTTTATTATAGCGCATTATCATCAATATGAATTTCCTTCGTACAAGATTTTAACCTTCTGCGGTACCCTGTATACGTTTGTAACCAAATAGTAGCAAATCAAAATCAAAAATAATAAGGAGAAAAAAAACCTACCGAGGAAAGAGTAATAACTATAACCAAGATCACAGTGGCATTGGTAGATATTAATTTCAACCTAGAAAGGAAAAGTTACAATAAAATTAGACCAAAAATCTCCAAAAAAAGATGCATTAGATTTTCACTAATCATCGTGGAGGGGGAGTCAATCAAAACTACTATCCGGGAAAATAAGTCCTCTGCAAAATGTCCCGAAAACAAGCGTCTGAAAGATGGTTTATTATAATATACTTTTATCTATAGTTACATAAGCTCGTATATAAAAGATGTTTAAAAAAAGACATGTTACGCGACGTGCGCACAATTTACACGAAGACGAGCACGCGTGCAGACAAGTATAATATAATATACACGCCGGCTTATACGTCTTATACTACGTGGAGATGTACAGTACACATCGCGCATACATAATCATACAGATAACAGGGCTGATAAATTTCACGATTTGCAAGTGCTTAGTCTACTCGTTTCTTTTATATGGTGTCAAGTTTGCCGAAAATGAATGATCATATTATCGAGGATGTCTCATCCACAGGTGTGTAAGTTGTCTCCGTCTTACGAATGCGTGTAGCGTAGCAAATTTGCACTCAGCAGAATCGATTTTATTTTACACTTTTAACTATATACCTTTAACATTAAAGTAAATTTAATATTTATTCAATTTAAAGGTAAGAACATTATCTCTGTTTGTAGGTAAGTACGTTGATTTTTTTTTATATTCAAATTTTAAAGCGAGTTACGAGTATTTTAAATATTAAAATTTATAATTGCTAATAACTCGCTTCACAATTATTAAAAAAACCAACTAGAGAACATAGATAATATTATGCTATTACCTCTAAGTTTAATAATAAACCAATTTACTGTTATATCAACTGTAGGTAGGTGACATATTAAAATCGGTTCTGCCTAACATAAATTGTCAAAAGTTGTACGATTGTATGACGTAGTCAACACACGCAGATTTCGTTTTTCGTTCTCTTAATGGTAGGTTTATGTAAATATTGGGCGCAGCGAATTGCCACTGCGGTGCTCTACCGGCGAATAAAAAATTATCAAACAATGTGGCTCACCCTGTATCTATGTATAATATATAAATATATATATATATTTTATATCATTGATGTATTTATACTGCGCAAGTACATTAAGAGCAGCTGTATATAATGATGTATAGTGTCGTTCGTATACTGTCGTGAGCCGGCGATCATTAGTCATCGTCTCGATGGCGTTGACGATCTCATACAAAGATATATTTTATTATATCTGATATATAGGTATATACTATAAATACGTTTTTTATACGGTTCGAGTTGTGCGCGTGAAAAATACCCACTCGCACGTTAATCGATGTTCATATCAACGTCATCCATGTGTGCAGTGAGCGCGTATTCCGCGTGAGTTCCGTGGCAATTGAATTATATTCATGAAATAATGTTGAAATATAAAATTACCCCCTTGTATTTGAGCTGCAGTAGATTTATATTATTTAGGTAGTACTGATGTAGTACAAAGTAGATATACATACGAATGTGGGTATACGCAACATATGATAGGTACCTAATATTTTTATGAAACATATGGGTATAGAGTCACTCATAGTATAAATTTTAGGCTAGATTTCCGCTGTGGGGTTTTGACTAATTTTTGTTAAACTATATGATTGTTGTGAGTATTTATTATTTTTTTTCAGAAGTTCAATAAAATTCAAATTCAAAGGTTAAGGAACTTTGACGTTCCGGAACGATTAACCGTACAGTATATAATATAATATTTTTATCGCGTAGGTACCTGTAGACGGCGAGAGTTTATCGGGCCCCGAAACTAAAACACACATAATATACCTATACGTTATATTTAATAATTTATATATATATTATACATGACGTGTATGCAGGTACGGCCGAAACCCGTTCGCTACAGCAGCCGGAGAGCCAAGAGACACACGCAAATTTTTTTTATATACACCGAGTATAGGCACCACATTTATATACTTCGGTCGTATGGCCACGTGTAGGACGCATACAAATATTATAATATGTATAATATACATTATAGGTACGTCTCGTCGTATATTTTATTGTATTTCTACGCGACTTCCGTTGAATGGGTAGTTCGTAGTTATATAATATGATATAATGTATGCACCTTTAGCCAGCATGATATTATATACATAACGTGCAAACGCGTGCACAAAATAAAGGTACATAACAGCGCAGCTGACCGAATTGATTTGTTCGTCTTGGCTGCAGGTGTAGTATACGTCGATAATTATTATAACACAGAATAATATGTTACTTTGGCCGAAACTTCGAGTATCCAACGCGAAAAGTTGTTCATTTTCACACATTTGAAATGGATGGATTTACATTGCGAACAAGTCTCAAGCAGTTCTGACGGTAAGTGATGAATTTTCAACAATGGTAGTTAAAAGTATAATCTAGATGTAATATCTAATCTATTAACTCCGAGTAAATATGTTGTATGTGAAATCTGTTTTCGCAAGAGATGAAAAAGGAGTAATAGTTCACGTAATAGAATTTTATCGGTTCGAAAATTTAATTAATCTATTCCGGTGATTTTTGAAGATTTACTTACCATGTTATTTTCGTTTTGTCAAATGCTCCCCACATAATATTATGCACTGCAAGGGACTGGTCATATTGAAAGAAATGTTATTGAAATCAGAACATCCCCGAAACTTCAATTTCAATATTTTAGTGATGCCGATATTTTGATAATAAATTCTAAACGCATTGTACGATGTCTTTGCAACCATGAAAAATTATAATGGCACTGGTTGAAATCTTCGGTATCAGCCAAAATAAGGCTCTACATATCATGGGTATGCTATGCCACCATTTCGCGACTCTTTTATCAATGATAAAATGATAAAATAAAGGGGGAGAAATTCATATTCACATAAGATTATTAGTCGCAAAATGGCGGCGTAGCATACCTGTATCTATAGTTCCCTAGCCAAAACAGCTGTCATTTTTAATTTTAAAGAACATAAACTGCCATTTTGGTTTTTCTATGAACCTATACCTCTGGCCCATCTTGAAATCGGAACGGACTTTGTTGTATACTTCTAGGAACCGAACCGAATTCGAAAAACTCAAAAAGTTCTAGTTGCAGATACCTATTATAGTTATTGCATAATATAATAAATAATAATAATAAAATAATGATGTCGAAGTATGTGCCATTGAAGGCTAATATGGACAAACGGCCGCCATGACAATATTTATACGTACACGCCCCACTTCCTCCAACTCTTCACCCCTACTTTTGGACTTTCAGGCCCATAAAATG
The DNA here is from genome assembly GCA_016617965.1 of Macrosiphum rosae. Taxonomy (NCBI): domain Eukaryota; kingdom Metazoa; phylum Arthropoda; class Insecta; order Hemiptera; family Aphididae; genus Macrosiphum; species Macrosiphum rosae. The sequence continues at coordinate 41,122 of WHPZ01588459.1, forward strand.
TCATCTTATCGCTACGGCCGCTCTGTTTAATATATACATATGCATAAAGATACAGCTTCCGCACACGTGCTTGAGGGTACTATGTGACGGTAGTCTACGAACTGATATGACTTACTGAATATAATATCGTGTACATTATTATTATTATTACTATGATTATGTATATTAACGTGTTAATATTCACGCGCGCAATCATTATTATTAAATGTGATAGTCGATGCCCCCATTTTGTTTTTTGCAACCGTCTCGCTAACGCCACGAGGTGATTCGGGTTTTCATTGCAAGGACGAACCTTAATAGCGTTTTCCAGGAACTAATTGTCGTCACATCATGATTATAAGATGATAATGATATTACTATTTTATAATATAAACAAGGGAACTCGACGGCATTGCTACGGGGGTTTTTAATTATAATACAATTATTATTACGATTTTTGTTGTGTGTATAATATACTTCCTATTTCACCATGGTCCATAACGCACCCCCGGGTTGATGCGCGGCTTGCCCCTCTCGCTTGACTTATGAAATATATTATAATATGAATAATATTTTATTCGTCGATACAAATCATCGGACGAGTGTTTTCTTACAAAATATGATGTTTATGACGACCATACAATATTTATATAGTTGTACTCAATAATTAATGTCCACATATAATATAGTCAGACCGGTGTTTTGTGAGAGATTGATACATCCACGGCGGCGTAGTCTAGACATTGCAGAGAGTATACGTCGATTTGTCTACAAATGCAATGGCCCCTGCACGTATAAGGGATTATAACCGAGTTATAACCAAGTTTGGGTTCTCGCATATACCTGGTACATAAACGTATAAAACGTACAACGTATAATGTACATCGTTAAATTGCCAACGGTAGTTATCGGGGTGAATCCCTGGTGTCATGGCACGAGACACTAATAATGGTCACGGTTGCAGCCGCAGTATGTATACGTGTAATATCAGTAAATGTAAGCTCGTGTGCGTGTATTTGTGCACGTGTGTGTGTGTGCTCACGACAATATTATATCCTTGTATAAAATCCGGTATAGTTGTTTTTCGTTAATTACCAAAGAGGTCGCAGAGTCAGATGGATCTGCCGCGCCGAGATCGAGCCGTGCATACATAACTATGTACCGGCCTGCTACGTGTTCGCAATAATGTATTGACAGTTTCGTCCTCGGCATGTCAGTCGTGTGTCCGACACGGGCGGAAGGCAAGAAAAAAAAATGGAAAAAAAACATTGTTCGAATCCCATATAATAATCAATTAGCCGACGAAGTATATAATAATAAAATGTCGATAAAAACGATAAGAGAAAAAAAAATGATAAAACATTGTATTCATAATATTATAATACAATAATATATAAGTACAAGACACGCTTTTTTTTTGTGCGTCAGTGTACTCCAGGTATAAACACTGAAAATAACGAACATGTAATTTTGAAATTTACACGGTGGCCGATGACCAGAACGTGAGGACAACCATTGTTCAAATTTTAACTTCCTTGTCCCATTTCAGGAATTAAAATAATTATAATCCACGCAATATGTTCATGCAAATGTTGTACAAGAGTAAAAAAATCAAAGTCAAATGTTTAAAGTAATAATAATGTCTAATTAACATTATAATGTATCTTAACAAGACATTAATAATCGGTATACTATATAGGTACCCTATACCTAGTAAATATATATTATATAGATATTTTAAATTATACACTAGTAATAAATACAAAACGACTTTAAAATTTCAAAACATTAAATTATACTACAATTAACGTCTTGTTAATACTCTATAATTACCATATATTAGTGTATAATTAATAATTATCCTATTCAATTATGAACGTGATTTTAAAACATATAGTTTATAGTAGGTTAAATATCCAAAGAAAACTGAAAGTATTCAGTTATAGGTATACAATTTTGTTATGTTATATTTAAATTATGTCTTATATGAATCTATTTGTAATAATAATAAATTAAATATTGGAATTTTATTATTTCTTTTTCTTTTTATGTAATTTCAAGAGCTGGTCATATGATTATTTCTACTTAATAGATAGTTTTTACACGAATGACGTATGTTGTATTCAAGTTACTTATATTATACTATACAATTATATAAGGATCGTTTTACAATGGTGTTAAGTATTCATGAATGAGTCGTATACGTCGTATATCGTAACGCGCGTAACGATATATCAGCTTTATATCTTTATACAAAATTGTAGTTATTGTATTGCTTTTTTTTAAACTTACTATATCAAAATTCCAATATGTTACTAGAATGCAATTTATAGATAGAAACTTATGATTTATATAATATATTTAATACGATTTTAATCTCAAGTTATTACTCATTAGTTTATATACATTACCTACCAATTCATTATTTTTATTCTTCGCACTACCAGGTATAGCTTTATCAAATTTAAATGATCGAAGTCATTTAAATAATGTCTTCAACTTAATATTTTGAAATAAGTTCAATTAGGAACACATAAAAATACTAAAAATAGTAAAATATACTTGTTAAAAAAATTTAAATAATTTTGCATAGTTAATTTACAAACTATATCATATTATCATAATATATAATAATAAAATTAGTCTTGTTGGAGATTTCATACTTTTGGACTTATAATATAATAGTTGTATACCTATATAAAACAAATAGCCAACATTGGTGGATTTACAAGGATTTGTGTAGGATACTCAAAAGCACCCCCAAAGTTTTGAAAGTGGTTTAAATATTATCAATATATTATTATTTATTTATTTATTACATCAGATAAATAGAATACTTAGATAAAGAACGTTCCTAACACCCCTTAGTGGACAGATCTAATATTCCCCTGACCCCAAAACATTTTCATAAAAATAATTACAAATACACATAATAGTATAACATACCTACACGTTGACGAAAATTAGAGTAAATATTTATTTTTTCTGCAAGCATTAGTAAATAAGTAATACCTAGATGAGCAAAACAGATTATATAACCACGAAGAAAATTGAAAATGATTTTTGGGTGAGAGTAGACAGATACGTAGTTAGGACAAAGCTAAGGGATTGGTGGCGACCACTCCTCAGGCGGCACTTTTTAATATTCGCATTTGCAAATTGTATAATATCTATAACCTAAATATTATAATATATACAAATTAATGTAGGTTTTATGAGGCTTATTGGCTGGGAAACTATACTGAACCATTTGCACAATATTTTGCCCACATATTCGTTGGAGCTCGGTGAGTTTTTATAGCTCCGGTTTTCAACCCCTGTTTATATAGAATGATTATAGAATAATCATATATTTTTTTTGTTAATATAAACTGCAATTGGTTCTTGAAACCAAATATATAAATAAAAATGGACATTTATAGATTATCGACTCGAAAACTACTAAATCGATTTCGACGAAAATTTCAGAAACTGTTCTTAGAAAATAGAATTATTACTAAAATTCAAAGTATATATAGCATGAACCACATTCAAAAAAATACCAAGCGCTATATCCAATTCGATTCAGGTTAGTTGCCTATCTTGGTCAAATCAGTTCGAAAATAGTGAGGTACACCGACGCCGATTTTCTCGTGAACTGAGGTTCACTATAACCGATATACGCCGGTATAGCGCTGTATTTTATGTGTTACTTTTTCTAAGGCAGTCAGGTATCTATAGCTAGTTATTACATAGTAGTGTATAATATAATATAATATTATTATCTAAGCTTCATTATGATCCGAGTTAATCATTCGAAAAATTTACATAAACAAGAAAAAGGAAAGTGGAAATAAAATAAACACCGGGACGCGAGCATTCCGAATAGTTACATCTCTGTAGGAGTAACAAGAATGCATACAAGTAAACTATAGACAATTAAATACTACGTCTAGAAACTTACTTGGCGAATGGTTCGCTGTCCAGCCGATAATAGTTCTCGATGGGTTCCGTCTTAACCAGCCGCATTAGCTGTTTCTCATCGACTACGACCACTCCCTGTTCGACGTCCGCGTGCTTCCACAGCACCGTCTGCTTACCACTGCTCTTAGTCTTGTTGGCCTCCGCCTTACGCTGCACAGCACCCTTGGCCGCGGCCCTGCCGCCCTTTTGGCCCGACGAGTTCATTCGGCTACTTATCGCCCCGCTGCCCGCCGTCGGGTATATCAACATAGTTTGCGTATATGTGTGAACACCGGCGCGGTACTCGGGATCGATTGGTTAAAATTTAATTCGATGGAAAGTCGTAAAACGCTAGTGATGACGATTAAAATAATAAAATTTAACGGTTCTCGAAAACAACACCGCTGTGTCAAGTGTGGGATTCGTCTTGGAGACCACAGACTTGTTTGTTTGTTTGTTTGGCAACGGAACGAAAATCCTCCGACGGTCGAGAGAAAAACAAAAAACCGCGCGCGAACTATAATAATAATACGCGTACTCCGACGAACGACTGCGAAAACGTGCGAATTCGACGTACAGGCGGCCTATGAAATCACGATGGAAAAAAATAACCGCTTAAACTTGGTTCACCGGACTTTGTAATACCTACGATGACGACCGAAATAATCATGTAAACAATACTTGCAATGGTTTGTGACCACCAGCAACGGCATATCCTCGCCGAGAGACGTCGACTACAGTTGACCGCGTACGCAAACAAACTGCCGTGGTTAGGTCCTGGTGGCTGCGATCGACCGATCTATAGGAGCGCGCGCGCGCCGAGGCTGCGGCGGACGACGCGCGAAGTGGGAGAACCGACCTGAATGTGGAGACGCGTCCGTTGCGCGGGAGCTTTGATGTGCACGTCGTCACCGCGGCAATATATAGCGTTCATTTGTGCCTACTGCCTATCATATTGGTATTATTTTAGTATTATTGTTTGGTTACGTTTTTCAATATTGGTACCAAAATAATAATAATAATCACGATCACGACAACCATGATGCTGTTATAATAATATTATATTATTCTCTATGCATTGGTAGGCAGCGTTTGGAATGTGTCCGTGGGCCGTAGCTCACGATGGATACTCTCTCACACACACATCGTATATAGATTGCTGAAACTGCTTTACATCAAGGTATACGAGCGCATTTTCAACGGAGGTCGGTTTTCTGGATTTCCAATGACACGAAATATCGAATTAGCCCGACACTACATAATATTGTGTCATATAAATAGCTATAATAGATATTAGCTGCTGCTGGTATTCTGCAGGTACCTACCATATTTTGTCGTAGAGGTATACTATATACTAATTATAGTAACACGGGAATTAAAATGGAGAGGCTATTATGTGGAATGTGTTGAAATCGAACCGGACTCCTGCAGAAATAAACGATATGATTTTCCAGCTCTTCGATAATCGTATGCACACAAAAATGTGTCATTCATTGCCAGCTGTTCAACAATGCAAATTTTGGACAAAAAAAAAAAACAGTAAAACCGATGTTTCTGCCCACTTCGGCACTTCCAATACCGTGCCTATACACGAATGAAGGCTTAAACGCATATAATTATAATCATTGTACAGTATCCGAATGTATGAAGTAAAAAGTGACATTTTTTATTAAAAACTTAAAACCAAAATCAAAAATCAAACGAATACACATCAAATAATACTTTAGTTAGATACTGATTACTGAAATGCAATGTCATATGCTAAATGTGTTTGCATGATTTTTGCATTTATTAATTCCCTAACAAAAATCATTTTTAATTCTAGTTTTGTAGTTTAAACTTTTATTATACTAATAAGTAATAAGTTATAATGTTGAATGAGTTAAGTGATTAAATCTTTTTTTTTGCTCATTGATACTTTTGGAACATTAGAGAACATAGATAGTAATATAGTAGGTATATAATATGACATATCATTTTAAATGTATTGACGTTTTACGTTTACATAATTTTTACATTAGGTAGTCGCAAAATGGACGACATTGTTATTATAATAAGAACATCATTACCTTAATACCTAATATTACTATCGCTAAATCCAGTATTAATATTATAATCGTATATGATTTATTCATTCACCTTGTTTGATTTTATAAAATTAGGTAAGTTTTATTATCATATAATACCTTTATGTAATTAATATTATAATACTGGTATTATAACTTAATAATTGGTACAACTGTTAAGTTATTGTATTCATTTTAAATATCTGTTTTTATTTTTATATACGGACATAATATTCGATAAGGATAAGGATAGTTCACTTCAATATAGAATGTAACAAACCAATTAATTTACGTAGGAAGGATAGACAGGTAGGACAGAATCTCAATAATATAAATGAATATAATATAAATAAATAAATAAATAAAAGTAAAAAAATTTATATTTATTTATATTTATACAAAGCCAACCGTGAAGCAAATGGAACATTTAGGTAACATTATAATATGTAAGTATTTTTGAATAGTGAATTTACAACAAAATCGCATTACATTACGGTGTTCATGGAAACCATGAATGGAAAATATGGTTGTGGCCAGTTGTATTTCATCGCTTTATCATGGGTGCACCCACATGCTTAGGCATGGTCAGTTGGCGCACTTTCAATATCTCGGGGTCATTGGTTGATTAATACATGTATCTTGTGCATGATATAGAATACAACTATAGCAGAATACTTGTTGGCGGCACCCCGTTGTTTGTAGAATAAACAATATCACAATGAAGTCATTGCAGGTTTAGAGGCGCTACCAAATAATTGAATTGTCTTTTTATGCGATTGTTATCGGAGTTTTAATTTGACCAAACACAATCGAAGCAATACGAATAAGAAAAAAAAGTATCGTACTTACTCTTTACCATTAATGTATAATTAATTAGACGTACACGTTATTCATGTTTTGTACATAGAACATATACTGCAGACTTGCAGACAAGTATAATACCTACATAGTTTGTAACTCCAACATATAATTAATAATTTATGCTTCCATGTATAAACACACAATGACCACTGATATTTTTTTATATTTTACAAAGATTAACTTTGATGAAAACAATATATAAGGTTCATGATCCCAAATCCATATATTAATTTATACTTTATATTTCATTCCAGAATACATTTACATGTTATTTTATAATAAATATTCAAATATTTATAAATAATAATGTACCTAATTAATAATTATTTTAAACATTTTTATACTTTAATGCCGATTAATTGGTGATAATTTAGTAATTTTCATAGTTATTGTATTAAGTAAAGAATGTCGCCACCGCCTGTTAAGCTACAGTGGTATAGTGGTGGACAGTGGTGATGTGAACGGACCGTCGTACATAAGAACTTGCAGACTATTTAACTATTTAAGTACTAACAAATATTATATTTATATTAAATAGGTACTTTAATAGTAAGACGAGGTACCCTCCACGAGACACCGACGTCAGGTATTAACGTGTTTGTACCGATTGGTATTATGGTGTCCCAGAAATTCGTCGTTAGTTTTGTCGAAACTATGGCACTTTAGTTAGTATACAACTACTATAGTTGTGCGCTATATCAGTATATTATTATGTATAAACTATATCCATTTTATTTGACTTCTTCGAGAACAATTTATAAATAAATATTCCATTGCCGTATGCCAGCGGCGAGTAAATACAAAAATGGTAAAGATATAATTACTGTGATATACCTAATAAAAACAATGAAAATTCACAAAAATCAAGAAATATGAGTGCATTTCGTATGAACTTCACATTAAAATTCCAAAGTCGTAAAAACTAATTTCTATGCTGCCACCACTCTGGTCGTATCCTCCTAGCTAGTTCTGATTATCAAACAACGTCGTCGTAGGACGTTATTATTGTATTGCTGTAGATATAATATACACTATAGCCGTGTTCGCCGTTAATATAATATTATAATACCTATATATTTTTTTATGATACGCCTATAACCGCACACATGCTACAAACAATATAATATGTATAATGATAACTCACATCGTCTATAAACAAGCGCCCACCCGAAAAGCTTGTCCGGAAATATAATATAATATAATACATAAAGTATTATAATACCGCGATAGCGCCACCTTGCACGCGTCTGGTGGGCGAGTCGAAATCAGACGCACTTTATAATACTGCAGTTTATTTAGACATTTTGATTTTGTCTCGATGATGCCCAGCGGTCCGGTTAAACGATGACCAGATTCGTGTGGACCGAAAATGCAGCCTACGACGCGTGTCTTAATCTGAAATAACCATATTGTATAGTTTATATATTATTATTATGTTTATATAATATCTGCGGGACAATTCCGGTTAAAACCTTAAGAAACCAAGAAAGCAAATTGATGGCGGCCGTGATGCCAACTGCCGCTTTAGTAATAATATCTGTAATATGATACATAATGTCTTACATTATATATTGGTACACAATATACAATATTTGGTTTTGAATAGACATCCTTATGGTGTAGCTTATATATTATATTACCGCTGGTGAACCTACTCACTAGGAAATAAGTTTTTTTTTACTCGTAAGAAAATTCGAACGCACGTATTTAGTGAACACACGCGGAAATGCATATATAGAGATACATATGCGTTTACATACGTTTTTTATTTATTATTATTATTGTTGTTAAGACAGCTAGGCGTACGATGGATGTTAAATAATTTTATCTTGAAATTAATCTTTTGAGTTCCTAATATTAATTTTATACCTACCTGGTCCTTTTACTCACATCGTATTTAACAAATGTTGTTCGTTAAAGTCTCTCAAAAATTAATATAAACTCACCAATATATTATACCGTTATCTAATTGTTATGGTAAATATTTTGGCTTAGCACTTATCACCTAAACAATTATGTTCGTTATTTATTGAACGAGTTTATGCAAGGTAAGTATACCTACTTAATTTCAGTTAAAAAATGTGATTAACTCTAAAAGCTCTATAATATGTTATAGGAAATAAGCATGACGTGTTGGATTCATTAAAAGATTTAAACTGTGCCTGCAAATGGTAAATTTTATATATTTTTTATTGAATACGCCACTTAATATACAGGATCATGGTATGTTTTAAACGAAGTTTTAGACATATTATTAGTAATCTAAAATCGTACGTTAAACAGGCAATAAAAAACAAAAAAACTAGCGTACAATATACAAAGAATTATTACCTATTATAATATAATATATTATGTAATATGTAATATGTATATAATACGCTTGTCCTTCGATAAACAATTATTCTTTTATTTAAGACTACTACACTATGAGTAAATGTGAATTCAGTAGGTACTTCATTCAAGATAGCATTTTGTATTTGCAGGTTTATTATTTCCCTCAATTTTCTAACATATTTTGCAGTATAATATACTAAGAGTATATTATTATAGTAATAAACATATATATATATAGATAGGATATGCCCCCAAGCTTTGCAATTAACTACTTATCAAAACTATACGATCGTGCTATGTGAACTAAATCTAACGAATTAAAACTAAATGTTTTTTGTTATAATGTATAAATCTGACAGTAATTCACTGAATACTCAAAGTCAATCTACGGGGATACATGTATAATAATCTCTATAAATCATTTATAGACGAGTGTATTATAATATGAACGATATATTATAAACTAACTATAGTTATATACTAACTAACTACCTATATATTTTGATAGATTTTAACGTATAATCGCGTCACGTAAATGTTGATAACATTTCCTCATGGACCTTTTAGATTTTAAGTATTTTTTATAATAATATGGTCGTGTTAATACCAGTTGTAGATTGCTATTACGATAAGATTGCACACTAATATTGTAATATATTATCATCGCTACCCAATATATAGGTAAACTTGGATATGTTTTCACGTGCAGCCGTAGGTATTATATAAGTATGCAACTATATTTTAAGTGTATGTAAATTTAATTTAATCACTAAGCATACCACTGCGGCACTGCTATGATCAGTAACGGTTACATATAATTCCCGAAGGGGTTGGTTGGTCGGATTCATATCCATATCTTTATTTTGATTTTTAACAATAACCGTTAGCTATTAAAATTACCTAATATCATAATACTTGTCTCGTTATTATTGTATTCAAATTTTATTATAGTTAACATTTAAATGATTATAGAATACATTATACCGTATTAATACTTGTAAAAATGTTATTACATAATAAACATTTGCAGTTTTTATATAATTATATGCCTATAATCTACATAATACATTATACATCATAAATAATAAATTATACGATATTATAATATAACAATATAATATATTTCAATGAACACGATTATAAGAACATAAAACGTTCGAAAATATTTGAAATTTCTCTGCGTCTTAACACCTATACGTTATATACAATATTGCCATATGATGTATAAACACCCAAATTTCTCATATAAAATGTTACCTCTATAGTCTATAGTCTATGGTATATATATTAGTAACGAGTGCAAATTGTGTTACCTACATGCGCGTTTATTACCTCGGACAACCACATGTTGTATACTTGAAAAAATATATTAAACAAGTATACAAAATGATGACGGAAAAGCCTGGTGTGGAGCAAATTGCAATCTTCAGTTCCAATGTCCAATCACATAACTTGTACTGAAAAATACAATACTATATGAGTAAATATAGTTTTTATAGTTAGTATGAGTATTTTATTATTCACATTTTAAATATTCACGACGGTTTAGTGTATGATGTTACGTAATATTGTGACGTACATAGGAGGTTTTTTTTGCCAACTACCTAGTACCTATATAGTACCTATAGACGGCTAGACAATATATTCGTTAGTAATAAACGAGTGCATGTATAATATAATATATACCTATGGCTATAGAGGTATCAACATTATTAATCGGTGACAAAAAAACTATTTCGATAATAATATAAAATTATTATTATCATGCGGATAGAAACCTGCAACATATGCTCACACGTCTATTATTAAAACGATAAAACGTATATTGCTGACGGTTAACTGCAATCTTGCGGTCTTATATTATACGCAAATGACGGACGACTCGAATCCGTTAACAAGACGTACACATATTATATACATACAACCTCCGGAGACAACCTATTCATCGATTACGTTGTCCGCGTCCGTCAGCCATCAATAGATGGAATTCATTATAGTACCGGTATTTGAGTATCATGTGCGTCTGCTTAGCGAATAGTAATTATATTTATACATAATATATATAATATGTATAAACATATCTTATAATATAATATGTATATATTCGTTTTATAATATATTATATGTAATAGATTTTTCCACTTGTAATACATACCGGGCACGGAGATGCTACGAGGTGCTGTCGTGGTGGGAATGGACTATAATATATAAACACGTTGCAAGTTTGTTTTCAGGTAATGAGATAGTATTTTTCAACCCGTTCTTGTAGTTTATAAGCTTAAGCCGATAATGTCGAAAAACTATTTTAAATAAATTCAATCGCAATATATTCCTCTCCTGTTTACACCAACCCAAAACGGTCTATTTGTCATGATATGACAAAATTAAAAACTCTCCAACCCCAATAGAAATTAAACACTAAATCAATTTCTATTGTACTGTAGGTTGTTATATCGTATTTCAGATAACCAAGTAGGAAGTATCTTTTACTTGAAAGTCTTTCACCATTTAACAGCAGATCAAAAACATATTTTTTACGTAGACATTGCTGCGGTTTACGGCGGCGAACCACAATATTTGTTGTATGTTTCTCCAAGTTATAACATTGTAAAACAATTCCTTTGGTAATTTTAATAATTAAACTATGATTCTTGTAGCCAATGGCTCTAGGTGGAAATTAATATTAATAAAAAAAAAATAATAATAATAATAATAATACAATATACGTGGGGCTGAGATGCGTTCACGATAATGATGATGGTAGTTAAACGGTGCGGTTGCTATTTCCGCGATAAACTTGATATTTTTCAGATGGTGTACTGACTACTGAGCGCTAGGAATCATATCATTACAATATATTTATATATAAGTACCTACCTAATATATTCGATCGATTTTACACAATATTATTATAATGGTGCTAATAGGCATACGGTGAACGTGATGCCTATAGGTAGGTACACTGCACGGGCAATGGACATAGAATAATAAATAATTATTGCATTGTACGTTTATTTAGATAAATGCCATCCATCACTATAGTTTATAATAATATAATATGATCACAACAGCGATTTATTGTTATCGTCGGACGTAAGCGATCTAACGAGGCAATTAGAGCCGGACACACGCGCGGGTTGTACATCCTATAACTGTAGGTACTATATTATACATATTGAGTAAACAATAAACATATATTAGGTATATATGTATAGTGCATATTGTAGTTATATTGGAAATGCATCATCAGCAAAGCACATAACTCAATACAAAACGTACCTACATCAATATTATTCTAATACGTGTTACGTACCTACGAGTATATACTTTTTGTATAGTCGTTTTCTCTATCTCCACATGATTGTACATTTGTATTATATTTGTATATGTTGAACCTAATGGCTAATAATAATGATTTATATCATTACCACGGTGATCGCGAATACGATTTGCATTCGTTTCCTCTCTGCGAAGCGACAATAATATGTGTGTATAATGTAATATAATATGCGAATACAAATAAGAATAATTTAATATTCAGTATTGCTTAGTAACATAACACGAATATTACTCGATACATTTAACATGGTTAAACCTAATTTAATTATTTTCTGTACAAAGCGAATTATTTTTATAAAATGTATATCTGCTTATCCGTAAGAAGTAACTTTATAGTTTGGTTATAAAATAGCTCATAATAATTTATAGGTTTTTGTGAGTTGTAAATATTTTTCGAATCTTGTTTTTAGGTTGATCATGGGTTTTTTTATAATATGTACCTACCTTTATTATTTGTCTCTCTATTAAGTACCTAAGCAATTAAAAATGTTCTATAATATATAACATTTTTAGATATATACATTATATATATCTATAGACTATAAGTATCCAACTACCGAAAAGTGAGCGGATCCGTTTTAAAAAGTGTAATTTTTACTAAATATTTTATATTGTGGTAGCCGGTATTGTGGTAACTACTAATAAGATGTGTGACACAACCATATTTTTTTAGGATTTTAGTCTAAATATAAACCAACAGCGGAATACCAGTGGCGGATACAAGGGGGAGCGAAGGGGTGTTTTCCCCTCCCCCTTTTTTTATTATAATATTAGACTAAATAAAAGATAATTTAATTTTTGAAAATTCACCCTCGATAAAAAATTTGTATCTATAATAATAAGCGTCTTTACCTATTCCATTAATTTAAATGACCTTGATAATGAACACGGCATTTAAATTAAATGATTAAAATAAAATGTGTAAAGACAATATCTGACACACAAAGAAGTAGAACAATTACGATTAAAAAAAAAAACATTTATAACACAATCACACGATATTGTGGACACATTAATTTATTCCGTCGGTTTGATCTATACTAATTTCTTATTTCACTTAAATCTAATTCCCGCTATACAAAACAAATAAATACTAAATGTGTTATTTAATGTTTGTGAATTGATGGTTTTAGTGTACGACAAATCACACATATATTGAAATCTGTCTACAGGTTTATCTTGGTCACCTCGACGAGCGTCTGCTTCGTGTCCGCTTCGTGTCCGCTTCGCCGTTTAAACGTGCTTCCATTGTTTTTCTACTATCCTCAATGGGCTTGGGCGCTTGGCCACCTCGGCGGGAGACCTAGGTGCCTCCCTGTGCCCGCTTCGTCAATCGTTCTTCCGGTTTCTGGTTCAACATTATTATCCTGCAATAACACTTCGATAACTTGGACAGTGTCCTTACCAATAAAATAGTTACCCGTATGACTGAGCAGAAAAAAGTTTACCAACAATGTTCAAAGGCAACAAAAAGTTATTATTCGGTCTAGACAAATTCACGATAAACAATAGTCAATAAAAAATATCATTACCCTAGTCATTACTTTATTTTATATTAATTGTATTCCCATTGCCGTTTAATAATAATCTTACGTGCACCAGATACACACATATAGTGCATTTTGTTGTCGTTAATTGTTTTTGATTGATTTTTTCAACAAAATTAAAGTTATCTATAATTATATTTCACTCAAATAAACAATACAGTTCCATGTTATATTTTATAATATTCATTAAAATAAATCTATGGGATTAAATAATATCAGACAATATTACATTAATATATTCTTTTGAGAGTCACATATTATTATCATTATCTTGCGGAACAACATTTATTCCAATGTAATATACTAATGTATTTTAAAATTTTAATTACATAATAATTATGTAATTATTACGAAATAAAAATTATTTTAAATTATAATTATATTGAGTGTACCTATTACGTCTGCGGAAAAGCAATATAAATGTACGCGTGTGTCGCGGGTGTTGTCCTAATATATTATTCGGGCACTAGGCTACTTATTTATATAGGTAAAACTGAACGTAACAACAACTATAACACAAAGTCATATTATTATTTTTTATTAATTATACATTTATAACGAACGATTCATGAAACCTTTAAGAATCTAACTTTTAAGATCGTTTAAGAATTTTGATTAGATTTCGAACCATGTCGACGTGTTGTTTATATTATATATATTATTATCATCAAGGCTAGACGACAATATTCACCTAATTTTGGTACGAATCTCGCAAATTAACAAACGTTAAAGTTGTAATGGTACATTTTTAGTGATTAAACTAAACGTAATTTAATTAACTTCATTAAAAAAAGAAACTACCATAATATTATAGTATTGACAGTATTGTAACATAATGCTATTAAATAAAATGTTTTTTAAAAACTTACAGGTTGTTTAAAAATGTTGAAATGGTCGTTATATATTTTAATATTTAAGCAATATACTGAGTGTTATATTCGGAATAATGTAAAAAACGCACCTACTTGCTCTGTGAAATATTGTTATCATTTTTTTTTTTTTTTTTATTAATTAACCCTCGGCAATTTAGGCCATTGGGTGGTTTTTAACTATGGGGGAGGATCTGTAGGTTAAATACGTGTGTTTGTTAGTTTGGCAGATTTTTTAGTAGGCACCCGTAGGTATCTGTCATGAACGCGGGGGGGAGGATGGTGGCACTTCTCTCCTGACACCGTGACTTGCCTGAAGAAAACTGCCGCCCGCAGCCGAGGTTTTGAACCGACGTCGGTGCGCGTCGCAACTGACGCCTTAGTCCACTCGGCCACTCCGTCCCCCCTTTCCATTTTAAAATTGGTATTTTCACTCTATAACCCAAATTGAGAGAGTTCTACTCAGACTGCGTAAACTCGTTTTGTCTATATGTTACTTGTGGATAAGAGAGAGAAAACAAACTGTGCGCTGACATCCTCTTGGAAAATGTTTACTCTTGGTTAAAATCTGGTTGTACTTGCTCTTAAAATAATAAAGTCCTCTCTTAATATATCAATCGATCATATTTATCTATATTAAAAAAGTCAGTACCTAGCTATAACGATTCGGCCGTAAAACATCAATAAAATAGGTAAAAAAACAGTACAAAATAATGCTTATATAAAAAATAAGAAAATCCAATTTTCTGGGTAAATTAGTGACGTACCCATCCATGAAAATCACGTGCTAAAAGTTGGCGTAGAAAAGTTTTGAAAAAAAATGTTTTTTTAAGCTGGTCTGCTGGAGAAATGTTCCCCTTACCCCACGCAAAGAATATGGAATTTTCCGGATAAACCAGTGTCGTACAAATTTCGGAAAAAGTCAAAAATCCATGCAAATACCGTGCTAAATATTGGCGTAGATGAATTTGGAAAATGAGAAATGGGTTGGGCTGGGGAAATCTACGTACTTATACCACTATCATCAAAACAATAACAATGATATTGATCTTCGATATGACTTATCGACTTAGGTTATCTACTATTTACTTTTTGATGACGGAAATAAATGAATAATGAAATACATTTTTTATAAATCTTTCATAAAATTCTTCATAATCAATAGTCAATTTTATTCAAACGCCTATTACCGTGTCTGTACGTGTTCTTGAAATGTCAACTGTTTGCCATATTTTATTGAATAGTTAATTTTCATGATTCATACAAGTACCAATACATTTAAATCATTTTTATATCACAATTCACAAGGCTTGATGGGTGGGAAAATAACAAGAAAATATATGATGTCAACGTTTTATAATAATATCGTAGTTATAACTGTTATAAATAGGTTCAGCCTCCATGCAGTGATGCCAATTTATTAGAAAAAAAAGATATTGACTATGATATAGTAATGTTTATTTTTAATACACTTTCGTTTAATCATGACCATGAAGATTAGAGATATCTCTAGTCTTCTGTCTTTGTGATTATGACTTAATTGGGGAAAAATTTAGGTTCTTATTTAAAATATTTTATGGTACCTAAAATAATACATCATAATATATAATATATAATATATATAGAGCGTTTTAAAAGTTGAAACATTTAACTTAAAAAATCATCATTAAATATACCTAGTATTCAATAAAATAATTTTAAGATATCATTGCTGCTAATTACTAGCTAATAGTATTTGTCAAATAATATTTTGATTATTATAATGTTGGGGGAGGGGGCCCGTAGGTTCTGAAAACGACGAAAGATTATTATTTCACTTAAATACTTCAATAGTTGGTACTTATATACGTTTTGAGAATTATATAACTGCATTTCTGCAATTGATTTTATATTATGATAATTTGGTATAGGAATAATACCGAATACCGATGAATAATTTATATATTATGAATAGATAGAATAATAAATATTTATGAGTTAGGTAATTGTTTAGTGTTTATTTTTCTTAAACAACAATAAGTCGCATTGTAATTAAACAAGTTGTACAATGTACACACTTCAAAGTTGAGTTCAAACATAGTGTTTAATATATAACAAATGTTATAATGAATCCACGGTAAATATACCTATGTGTTATAACATATATAATGTGTTATGTATTTTTTTTTTTAGATCTTTAGTGGAACAGCTAACATAAAGGTAAGAACCAATAATAGTAGGTTTAACTGTATATAAATATCATATTTTATAATAATTAAAAGGTACAATTTTTTAATTTAAGTTTTTAATGAAAAATACAGAATAGGTACTAACTAAATGGATATCAGTAATATATCTATTATAATATACTTCAGGTTGTCTGTGTGGTACAACGTTCGAATTAACAATATACCGTAAGAAACGACGAGTAAGTAGTTATAATAAATAATATTATATATTATTATTATACTCCCGTTTTATGATCGTTTATAACGCGGGCTGCAGTATAATAGTATAAATACATGACTATACATTTTATAATATGTGATGTGCTCATTGTTGCGTAGGAAAAACTGACTTTAAATCAAATTGAACATATTATATATTTTTGCACACACTATACGCACACACACATAAATCATCGGACGAATTTGAATGAGCGCTTGTTAATTAAAAAAAAAGAAAGTGTAAATTAAAATACAAATAGTAGATACCTACCTACCTATAGAATATTCAGTATAATATAATATTATATTGAGTAGTGTGGGACGAACTTGACCACAGAACACAGAATACAAAATATATACCTATATAATAAATATATTATATCTGTCTGTACTCAATATGTATAATATTATAAGTACAACAGCTAATATATTGTATAAATCATTGACATTTTAATCGAATTTGTATAACAGTGCAAAGTGTGAAGATAATTTACTCGTGTGTCGTTTTCCACGGTTACCTGCAATATTATGCCAAGTGGTTACGATCTAAAAATGACTATAATATAATAATAATGCACATTCAACTTAAAATCGTGATGACGCCTTCAAAATTTAACTAAATCGTACAATAGTGGGCGTTTAGGTTTCGATTATTTTATGGAAAACGTTTTTATCCTAATCAATCTATTATAATAAAATATACTTACCTACACTACACCGTGGCATATAATTAAATGGTATTGTTAGTTTTATTATTAACGAAACAAAATACAAACAAATTATATTCCGAAGATAATTAATATTGAATAGCTGAAGCTGATATCCAACAACGGGATAATAATTATAATATTATGTAAGATTGTTGTCGCAGTTGGTTTTAAAATCATGTAGGTACGTAAAAAGAGAAAATATTGGAAAAGTAGGTACACGTTATTACGTGGGCAATCAATTATTGAGAGATAATAGATAGTAGATGATTAAAATATTAACCTTTGACAGATAGTTCAACGATTTTAGAAAATAAATTTCAACAAGTTTTACGTTACAAGTCTACAAAATAAACGTTGAGTCGATTTTTTTTTTTACTAAATAATTAGTATAGGTACTATCCGAATCATCATACATTTTCGCACCTACCATATTTTTGAACTTTTAAACTAGTAATAATGATATTATGTTGATGTATCGTTCAATATAGGGGACATGTCATGTTTTTAAAATGCAGACACAATTTTTGAAACCGGCACGAGTGGGTATTTTTACAATTAGGTATTATGAATTTGCGCTGTCAACAATTTGTGTTCTGTCATTCTATAACGTATATTAAAACTATCGACTACGCGTGGCGGATTTTTAGTAGTTCGAGTTAATTAGATTTTATAATTTATTTTATAATGATACAAATACACACCCAACAGATTATAATATTATTACAATATTAATACATTGCTTAAAAAAACGGTTTAATATTTATCAAGCGTACCATTATTTATACGTAGGTATAATAGTACATACTTGTAAATATATTATGTTGTAGTAGATAAAAAAAAACTGTAGGAATACGGGGCAAAATAGTATACATAATTTATGGGGGTCAATGGGTATTATATTCAAGATTTTGAAAACACCGATCGCTTAAGTATTATTATGTAATATTATATTAATATATATTATATACGAGTCTGCTGCACTAAATAGTACTGGTGGACCTCTCCTTCCCACAACAATTTCACTGATAACGTTGTCTCTTTTCAACATAAAGTGCATGTGCACGACTTAGCAGTGCAGCCAACTGTATTTTTAATTATTTACATTTTATCACCCAAAAGAATCGAGCTGCTTGAATAAGTACAATGTGCATCAGCTTAATAATAATATTATAGTTATTTGTTGTTTGCAAGCTCCTTGACATCATTCGAAGGTACATAATATTATGAGGCACGTTCCTATATAGAAGTTTAAAAAAATTAAACTTTTGCACGGACTACGTCGGGCGGGACAGCTAGTATGAAATAAGTATTACATTCGATTTATGTTAATATAGTCTGTCTGTATTATAATATTATAGCTAGCTATAAGGTGTCTCACAGTGTTTGTTATCGTACATGCTCACTTTATAAATAATAATACTACACTACTGTATTATGGTGTCCCATCAAAATGTTCCAGGTAGAAAGATATCGCCGCAGTTAACGACGTAGCTCGCCAATCCGGTATTCGTTAGGTCGTAACTCGTAAGTATGATTAGATTAGATTTTATTTTACTAAGATGTTATAGGTCCATAGGTACTTACAACAATAATAATTTTCAATGTATATAATATTAATATAATATTATTATCAGTGTGTACTGTGTAAGCCGTGTAAGAGTAAACTGCAATCATATAGCAGAAATTCAAACTCACAGAAGACTTTATAGATACTTAAGATACTTAAGTTATCGTGTTATTCGAGTAAATAAAGTATAACAAACTAAAACAAAATTCATAGCTTAATTATTTTATTGAAAAAATTACTCAACTTATAGTACCCATACTTTATTTAAATGCACTGACTAACGGAGCTACACGTGTTCTGCTGAGCGTACGATTTATTATGTAAGGCCGGGGCTATACACGGCGTATTCCGCATCGTTTTCCGCGGCATTTAAAACTCAGCGGAATACGCCGTGTATAGCCTCACTTGTAAGACTGAGACAACATAATATGCGGGTGAGGCGTTTATTATTTGAAATTTAACTTTTAAAATATTAAAATATAAATTGATATTAGATTTATAGATTGACAATGTTAGATTTATAATAAATAATTATAGTAATTTTTTTTTATCATAGCTATAGGTAATATAATACCGTTGATCCAATTTTCGTTATTTTATAATAAATTATAAATTGAGACACTTTAATACAGCAATAATATTTAGTAGTAAGCACAGCATTATATTTTTGTGACATTTTCAAGTAGGTATAATATCGTATATTTATTAGAAATAAAAGTATTGATACGCGTGTGATATAAACAGGTAGAGTTTTGAGTTAACCAAATGTTAGGTAAAATATTCGCACTTATAATACATATTATATATACCTACATTGATATTAATGTATACATTCAACTTATTAGAACCGATTTAATATATTATTATGTTTTTTATAATAGGTTTGAGAGAAAGAGAGAGAAACGGATATTTAACATCGTTTTTTTCTCATACATTTTATTCAATTTTATCTTAACGTCATGTCCTTTTATACGACTCAAGTCCTCCGCGTAAAAACGCCAATTTTTTTTTCGCTTTCCGCCCGCAGCCAACGCTCGAATAATTCATGTACTAAATTATGCATATACATATATATAAAGGTAGGAACGTATACATATATACACGATTCGTGTCCCTCTAAATTCGCTCTCGGCTCCTATATATCTCTCGCGCACAAATGGCTCTTGGATATAATTAGATAATCTCGCGACGAATATGGGCGTGGGACAAGTGTATGTATATATACAATTTTTTTTTTTTATTAATCGCCGTGTAGACACGATTTATGACGTCTGATGTATCACACAACTGCACGCATATATATTGGTAGATATACGTATATAATATACAGAGATAGTGTTTGTAAACGTAAGATATATAGAGAGCGCGACCGTTTATCTGCACATATAATGCGACCGTGTGTTTCCCATGAATATTTACAAAAAATTTTTACTCCTCGCGATCGTAGAAAATAAAACATTTTTTCCATACATCTCTATAATGTACCAAATTTAGCCCAGGGCTACAAACTCCGCCCCTTATCGCGCACCACACACACACACACACACACACACACACGTCGTGCTCCGGGGGGCTTGGCCTGTGTAGGAAGCTATAGTAAGATAGTGTGTACCTAAATTACAATAATAATATTATACATACATCACGCGTCGTCACTGTTCATATAGCCACGATGGTCCGCGAAAACTATATATAGTTATATATCAGCCATCGTTTAAACATAATATTTAAGTCTGCAAATATATATGCGTATTATACCATTATTGTTATTATTACGCCGTGTATAACGATAACTTCCCACGTGGACTCACGAAGACGACTGCAGTCGGAGTAAGCAACTATTCAATAATGCCTATTAGATTTAAACTACTAGGATCTTAGTCTGACGCCTCAAACCAGACTTGACCAATTATTTAAATGGTGATCCTTAAGTTGATAAAAAAAAAAAATTAGGAAAATGTTACTTATTTTCTTACATAGGTGGGCGCTGGCGACACGTGTTGTACGTATTAGGTATAGGCTTTTTATTACATATTTTACATTTTCTGATTTTTTTGGTGGAAAGATTTCAAAACTAAGTTAGATATAGTTTATGGCGTCTTCGAGTATCATTTTTGCACAAAAAAGTCTGTTTTGGAAATGATAATTGTTTTTGAAACGATGTTTTTGTTACTTAGATTTAAAAGTAGTAGGAGTTTATTCTGACACCTTAAAGTGAGCTTCACCATTTATTTATATAGAGAGCTATACGTTGGTATATATATTGCCTATAGGGTGAAACGGGATAGTCTGCTGTTATATACATTGCACATCGGTTACACCATCGCAGGTTACCTTACCTCACGCCACTTGCAATCCAAGGTTTTAAAAATCAAGCATGTCTTCATTATAATATTATATCATATATTATAATATGGCATACCTTATGCTGCTGCTACGGTTATAGTAGATATTTATATATAATATAAACTGCATTGTCGTATACTGCGGTCTTCACGTATAATTTATCATGAATACATATTAAATTAATATATTATATTATATTTTATAGGTGAATATAATATATCACAAGCATTCTGAACGTGGTATATAATAGTTATACAATACATATAATACAATATCGTCTATAATAACAAATTAGGGCTCGAAATTCAATGCATTTGCATCTTTTTTTTTTTTGAATGCATGATACAATGGCACAATGCTTTCCAATATTTTGTTGTGCCTTTTTTTTCATTTTAGATCATCGTTAAATTTTATTTTGATTTAACCGAAGTTAAGTATATACTGTTCCCAGGATCAACAACGTTTATTAAATAATACAATTTAAAATGAATATCTATTTGAATATATAAGAAACATTAACATAGAAATATTAACTATAGGTAGGTATGCTGTTATTATTATGTAATATGTATCAGTATCCCTGATTATGTGCAATCCATCTTGTGAATACACTATGAATCAGGTCGCTGGGAAGCATGTCCACTAGAATCAGCACCGCATTCGACGATACAATCGATACACTTTTGGGTCACTCGGAAAGTCGGAACAGAGCGGCTCTCCTTGCCAAATCCTTGTAATTGCGTTCTTGCAGTATTTGGCAGTGGCAGTACCATTTTCAGTTTAAACGAATGGCCGCGTTGAATGTATTTTTTGACCATTTATAGATATATCATATTATATAACAGACAAAAGGACATTGATTTAAAACAATTTTCAGATTACATCTTATAACAATACGGTAGTCAAATATTTTATTTTAATTCTTTTATAGCCATTAAAATCTGAGTCCTAATCATAAATATTGTGGGTGTGTATGCAGTGATTATACGCATTCAGACAATATTGGGGTTCATCGCCATTCATGTATACCTACCTAAATATAATTATTAATTATATACCCATATTGTACATTTGTAGTATAAAGATATATAGATTTGCTGATAACAAATTGAATACGGTTTAATTCTAATATTTTTATTACTTTCATTACCATATGGATACAAGCGAAGGTTTCAACATAAAATTTAATGTGAGCCTATGAAATGCATACACCTATATTGTGTACA
This sequence comes from Macrosiphum rosae, assembly GCA_016617965.1. Taxonomy (NCBI): domain Eukaryota; kingdom Metazoa; phylum Arthropoda; class Insecta; order Hemiptera; family Aphididae; genus Macrosiphum; species Macrosiphum rosae. Next base: position 64,334 of record WHPZ01588459.1, read on the forward strand.
TGCAATTGTGATACACTGCTGAGCTTTGCCAATTACCTAAAGTACTTACAGATGATTCATTTAACCTGGTATTATTCGGTTAATTCTGAAACACACAAGTAATGTTATTTCTATACCTATGGTATTTAAATTATCTTTTCACTTTACTTTTGCAAAAAATGTAATCTCTTATCGTTACATACCAAAATGTGAAATGAGTTTTGACTAATGGCTAATCCAGACACTACTGGACTGATTGTAATAAAAGTTATATCTATCAAGAGGATTCCTTAAAACTCATAAGATGTTTTAATAAGCTTCTTTCCAATCCATATATAGGTTTTTATAGGATAGCTGAATTTCGTTTTAGATTACTAAAATTGAATAATAGGGTTGCCATTGGTGGCATAATAATAAAATAGTTATCATGATGAAAAAAATCTATTTATTTTAGATATTTCATATTATATTTAAATATTTTGGATTTATGATCAGTGGATTAATGTAATCAATCTATATCAATTGTTATCTATTAATACCATGTTTTATAAAATTAAACTTTTAAAATATCTTGTTTAATATTATTAATTGTATGATTATTAACAAAATGTTTCCGTGTGAATAACGATACATGAAAATAGTTTCATAATGTGAATTTTAGCATGATAATTTATAAGTATAATACTTACGTGATTCAAAATAATAAT
>WHPZ01588461.1:5499-22425 GCA_016617965.1 Macrosiphum rosae
TTGTAGATGAGTCAAATTGTTTTATGACTTCATCGTTATTAATATTTAATGATCTTTCACGTTCTATTTGTAAAATTCCTAAATGATTTAATCTAGATTGTCCCATTTAGGTAGGTATCTAGTTAAGTATAGTGGAAGGAGTTAAGTATAGAGAATGGAAAAAATATAATACATTTTAGGTATATAATTCACTTTTCACATTCAAATTAGATACGTACCTAACTGGATATATTATTGGATTGTTTTCAAAAACAAAACCCAAGCATTTTTACTGTCAATGGTTCAATAATAACAATAAAGATAAGACTTTTTATAAATATTTTAACATAGATATTACACTTCGTCACACGAGTGCCATATGCCTATATTATAGTAGAAAACTGTAATCATAATTCATAGGTAATACCTATAGGTACCGCAGTATTGCAGTACTTATATTATACTTAAATGAGCATATGTCGCTATATATCTGTAGCTACCGTTTCATTAGAAGTCCTTTTTTCTTTGAAATTAACTTACTATAAGGATCGTTTTTACTTTGAACGCTGATTAATTCAGCAATGCATTTGATCAAACGTTTCATTGTGCTCGCAAGTAGGTATTCAACTTCATTATGCGTGTGGGACCTTCTATACAGAGGCTCAGATATTTTTAAATTGAACCTTTTTTTTATTATCCTCGCTTTGCATATAAATGCTTTAAACCCCAGCGTTTTGAAATATATTATGGGACATTTTATTAAAATCTAAAACAAGTGTTATTATTATTCCACCACAAAGAATGTACCTAGATTGGTATAGGTAGGTACATATAGTACCTACCTATGTTTGTTTCCTTCGACATCCTTATAGGTCATATACACCTTACACCTATTTAGTATTTATAAATAATAACTAACAAGTAATAACTATTTAATAGGTAATAGTTTACGTTTGAAGAGAATTACTTAAGTGCTTTTTACTTTAGCAAATATTAATATACAGATACATTATAATATATCGTTATAGCAAAATATTATTAATATTTGAACATAATATATTTCTAATAGATAAATATATTTATAGGATTTTTTTATTTGCAATAAGTACCTATACATACGCAAGCATAATAATTAATAATCAACCATAGTGGTATGTGAAACAATGACACATTTTGATTATCCCTATTAGGCGGGAATAGTATAATATAGACTTACAATATATGTAGGTAAATAGGTACCTCACACAGTCTTACCCAAGTCCCACACTGCATTCATATAGCATTGTTGTACAAATTAAATTTTAGAAATTATGAGTATAGGTGTGTGAAATTTAAATTTAATTGAATATTCATTTTAAAAAAGTAATACAAATTCTGACAATAGATGTAGATACCAAATAAAATTAATTGAATATGTTAAAATGTTAAATCGTATAGCCCCGGCCAAGACACGATTTTTGATATTTCATTCTCAAAATCGTTTTGCGTTTTCACTTTTTTACTTGTGAATAATTAGTATAAAAAATTAAAATACCAAAAATCGAGTTTTCTACGTCACTCGATATAACTCTCTTCTACAACTTTTAATTAAGGTATTTTGCTCTAAAACTATTCAGTATTATTGGAACAAAATTGGCATGTTTTTTAACGATATTTTGCCCGTGTGGCATCCTCTTAAGGTCCTGGCTTAATATCACAGTATATAAAGTTCAAAAAAAAAAAATAATAATAATAATAATCAGAAAAAAAATCCCTGGAACCAAATCCACATGAAAAAAATCCTCAAAGCAAATAATTATATATAATTGTACCTACATCTTTAAATACTCATAACTCGCTTTAAAATCAAAATATAAGAAAAACTAAAAAGATATATATAGGTACCTACTACTTAGTACCTACCTATGATATACCTTCATAATAATCTTACCTTTAAATTTTATAAGACGTCAATTCACTCCAATTTTTAAACTAACGTGTTCTATTATGAGCGTATAATTTTTCGTTTTTTTTTAAATACCTAAGTAGGTAGTTTTAATTTATTTATATTTTAATAACTTAAATATTTTATTTATTTATATTTTATACTACTGAGAAGTGTTTTTGTGGACACAGTATATTATTATTTACTGTTTCCACTTCATGAAATGGACAACTTTTTATGAATAGATCGATTTAACGTAATTAATTGTTACCGATCAGAAGTGGCAGCGCGAAATAGTGGAGGCTTTGAAGCATATTGTATATTTTTATTATTTTTACCACCACCCTTCATTGAACCAAAAAAGGCAGCAGGAGCCATTATTTACATTGATATTTCTGTTGAGGTCGTACGATTATACCCACCCGGCACCCACCCATTTCAGACATGAAGCAATTGCTAATTGCTTCAAATAATCCTATATCCCGTTGCCACTGCCGATCAGTCATCAGATATTGAAATTATAGTATAATAAATAAATATGTTTGAAAATTAAATGTATCCAACTGATGGGTACCTTAATATTACAGTAAAATCTAGATAAATTACTTATATGGAAATCATACATCCAAATTACCTCCCATTAAATATAAACAATTGTAGTATTATTTCTTTTTCTCGTCTAGATAATATTATTAATTATAATAATTTTTTTTTTTTTTTTTTATTAATTATCCCGCGGCAACTTAGGCCATTGGGAGGGGGATTGTTACTGTAGGTTTTTTGGAACGGTAGGTGTGTTACACGTGAATGTATTTTTTGGCAGAATTTCGAATGGGGCACCCGTAGGTTTCTGCCATGCCCCGGAGTGGGGGATGGCGGCACTTGTTTTCCGGACACCGTGACTTGTCCGGAGAAAAATGCCGCCCGGTGGTCGAGAATCGAAACCGTGACCGGCAGCGCCGCAGCCGACGCGTTAGACCGCTCGGACACCTCGTCCCCTACAATAATTTATAAAATTGATAATTTTAGTATATTACATATTAATACTTTAGTTAAAAAACCATTTGATGTCACTATGTCAGGTTTCATAAATAGGAGTACGATTAATTCTAAAAATATTAATTCATTTAAAACACTATATTATTTAATTTCACTGTTATATTTGCCAAATTGAGATTCTACATACTGTGCTATTATTACTAAAGGGCACTTGCCCGTTTATAAATGAACAAATATTTATATAGCAATATCATATGGGCGAATGTAAGTTCCCACGCGAGATACAGCAGGTAAAAATCACACCCGGGTATGCATACGTAAGTTCAAATATAAAAAAAATTACACCCGTAGATGTACTGAAAATGTAGGTATAGTTTTAAAATACTCATAACTTTGCTGAGCGTAAAATTTGCTATGTCGCACCAGAAGTCCCCCAAGGGAGTGGGGGCCAATTTTTCAAAAATTAAATTACCTTTTGTTTTGCCAAATATTACACAAAAAAAAAATTTTGTCGAAAACTGTTTTTGCATAAAAACCCCATTTTTCCCAAATATTGAGAAGTGTTAAAAATTTTTAATCTTAACCTTTCAAAAATACCAACCAGATTTAATTTGTTACTAAAAAGTAATAATCATCTCCACCCCCAAAGTTTAAAACCAAACCATTTTTTTAAATTATTTATCGTGACACAGTCAGTACAAATATTTTCACGCACAGCTTGAATTGTACCGAGTCATTTAACTAACGAAAAAAAGTTAAAGGTGGTAAAAATACAGTAAAGACACACTGGTATATAGGTCAAATGTTTATTAGAACATCCTCAATGACATATTATCTGTACCCTTTTACCTACATGACTACATGTAATAAAAATAGAATAACAAAAATGCGACACTGGAACATAAAATAAGAAAATGTCATATTACATAATATATTAATCAAAAATTATAATTTTTTTTACAGGGAATAAAAAATGTCAATAGTTAACATTTTATTAAAAAGTTATAATAAAAAAAAAACATTGGAGTTTTGACCTTCAAATCAATTTCTCACTCAAATAATAAAGATGTACAAATATTGTTTATAGTTGTATAGAAGTAGTCATTTAATCTATGCAATATAATATAGATAGCCAAAATTTAAATTTGTAATTTGGCTTAGTTTATTGACACATAAAAAAATATAATAAACAAGAACATACTAAAATTAGTAACAAATTTAGTTATAAAAAAAAAAAACTACTTGTAAAACTGAGAAACTATTTTATCTAAAAAAAAGAAACTTAATCAAAATTAATGTTTTAACTGTACCAAATTAAAGTAGAATATGTTGATACATAATAAATTTGTAACAGAATGCATAAAACTGCGATTATGAGTAAAATGCAAAAGTTACAACCAAAATAGATGCTATTTCAAAACAGTCTTTGTCTGATATTCATTGCATGTGCCGTATTGTCCCCAAATTGAAAAAGTTGGTAGCATTCATCCCATCTATCAAGTTGCCCCTCTTTCCAAAACTCATGATTGGCACACCAAACTGGCCACTTTGATTATCCAGTTGTGAAACTGGTATGTAACTGGTGACACCTAAATTCCTCAACTTGTTTACAGAAGAGGTTTTACTCAAGTCTACAACGGGGACCACAAACGATGTGTTATTCATTTCTGATTTGTGAACTGATGTTTTATGGCGATTCAACACATCAGGATTTTGACCAACAAATGTACATAAGTTACACCTGTATAGAAATCAGAACAAAATATCTATGAAAAAGGAACAATTATGTATTATTTTAAAAACTATATATTTACTCAAAACCACGGTTTAAGCACTCGTGAAGGAGTAACAATTACTTACCTAAATGGAATTGAATTTGATTTATGTGCAATAGATGTATGTTCATACAGTTTTTCAGCACTCGTATATGTTTTGCAACATATTTCACAAGGGTAATACTTCTTTGGCTTATCAGGACCAGTTAAATCAACACAGTCCATACTCTAAAATATAATAATTGTATGTTAAATGTATATTAGCTTATGGCAGTTTTTCCATTTAAATGTTAGATGCTAAAAAATTATAAAATATTTTCTGAATACACTACATTTGTACTATTATTAATAAAACTCTAAATTATCTTATCATTTTATCAGTTTTATATTAATGTAATAGATAATTTACATTCAAAGATTACTTTGGTCTAAGAACAATTTTAACTATCTAAAATATTAAATTATCAACATTTTATATGTATACACAGTATACTATATACTAATATCTACAATGACATAAACCCATGTTATCCAACTTACTCATTATAAATTAAATTAAATTATTTATTTAATATGTACATTCATAATGTAAGTGCAGGTGTTAGGTATTATATTTAAATATGACATTGGTTGTTTTGAAATACTCAATGTAATTTGATAAATATTTTTATCAAAATGAATTGTATTAATGACAAAACACTTGAAAAAATTACCTTATCTGCTTGTAAACATTGATTCCGATTTTTACGAATGAAAAATTATTTTTTTAAATAATATTTGGAATATATTATGAAAAACTGTATAAATTACCTGAGTTGGTACCTTAGGTGGTACATATTTAGATGCCATATTAGATACACTATTAGATACCTTATGAGGTGATGTAGGTATAATAGAAACAGCTGAGTTCAAGCTAAGTCCAGGGGGAAGAATTGAGTTGTTTCCATTATCCACCTATAAAATTAAAATAATGTATATTAGTAAATAACATAAAAAAAAATTAATGAAAATTTGATGAGAAGTTTAGAGTGTTTATAAATTATAATAGTGGCCTACAAATGTTACTAATGGATACATGTTTTTTGATCTATATATGCGTAAGTGGGTAAATAGTTAACATTTTAATTTTTTTACCAAAAGGATATTGTATGTTTATAATATTATGATAAATGTTACTGGTTTTCCAAGGTTTATCTAAGATATATCTCTAGCCTTCATGATTTTATTATATTTAAACATAAAAATTATAAAATAAAGTAAATTTTATATGCAGTTGTATTTTTTTTCTATAGTAGTAGATAGTATAATATACATATTATTCATATTATTAAAAAAAATTATAAAAAAAAAAAAAATTAACCGATTTTATTAATTTAAAAATCGGTTTTTAGTAACCATAAAATGTAGGATCAATATTAACGGGTTTTTTAAACCGAAAAAAATTAAAGAAGAACTAACACCATTAACCACAAAAATCATTTCGGTTTGAAGCCCTGACTAACAAAATAACCGAAAAATTCTCAAAAAATTTAAAAACATCCAAATATGCAATAAAATGCAATATATAAGTATCAACGTTTAAGTACCTGTTTCATAAAATAAATTATGTTCTTGGAAAGCATTGTATAAGATCACCCAAAAAAATATGCACTTTGCATTAAAATCCAGGCCCTACTTATAGGCATGTTATTTCTATTAATGTAAAAACTTTCTTTTATTTTTAATTGGGCTTTTACCCATAATACAATCTAATAAATTAATTAATAATACTATATACTAAAATATATACTTTTTACATTATATAATTTTAATAAAACTAATAAACATTAAATTAAAGATAAGGACAGACTATGTATTTTTATTAACATTCCCAAAATAATAGAAGTTGGGGGATGAGAGAATTTTTCTTAAATAACCCAAAAAATTAACAAACTTAGAAACTGAATATTTATATTAAGAACTTTATTGAATGTATATATTATATTTTATTATTTTCATAAATTTGAGTGGTCATTCATATTTTTGTGTGAAGTTTCTAATAACATACACCCATATCAGCCACATAAAAGACAGCAACGGGACAAAACTGTAGGTGTAACCACAAATAACACTGAAACTTTTATGTATCCTAAATTTCATTATTCATAACAATGTATTAAATAAGTTTTACTAATTAAGTCAACACCATAATAGATATTATACTCAAGACATAACCAGGGTTTGATTTATAATTGTTGTGCCCAGATACATCAATAACAGGGGACTCTTATCAAAAATAAAAGCTACCCACCAACTAAAAAATAAAATAAGCAAGACATTCAACGGATCATGTATATTGTAATAATTTATATTGACTTCAAAAAAGAATAAGTATGAACCCAATAATCAGTCCATAGTCCATCTATTAATATTGATTGTTCCAACTGTGTATAAGTCTATGATTATACTGTTATTGAATATCTCCTTGATGGTAAAATATTTCTTAATTAGTTGGGGGTTAGCAAAAAGTCTTAGTTACAACCTACACATATCTTTAAAATTTATAACTATTATATATAGGTAAACATATTTTAACAAGTAACAATAATATTGCTAAAACTTGTAATAAGTATATATATAGTATTATATTAAGTATTATAATTATGTATCTCAATATTTAATGCCTGCTTTATATTATTTTGTTATTTAAAACTAAATTAGCTAATAAATTATTATTGTATAATATTTTAATAATTATTTTATAGAGATTCAATTTTTCCTTTAAATTTACTACCTTTTTTAAATTCTAAAATAATAATATGAAGTTACCGTGCTAATAGTAAGCCCTCGTTTGGAAAATAAATTAACAACATCTTGCTGTGAAGCCGGTAAAGCTGAATTTTTGGTTGCAGATTTTGTTAAAGATTCTGCTATGGATTTAGCAATTTGAGGAGTCTTGTTCAAGGGACTTGTATAGGAATTTCTAAATCAAAATTACATTTGAATCTTAAAATATAATCAATGTAAATACATAAATGTGTCAACACTTCATATTTTATATCATTATGAAAAAATTAAACCAGTTGTATGACCATTCAGTTCATCATGGTAGTTAATAACCATTAGGATTTTTAAAAAAAAAAACAGTAGTCTGAAAGTATTTTTTTCAATATAATATAGTGTTTAGACTACTGTTTTTGTACAATTTCGACCAAAAGCGCTGATTCGGTTACTTTGATTTGTATAGCATATTATCTGTTGATATTTTAAATTTGACTTTGTAAAATATTTAATGTTAAGTAATTTTCATTTTTTGTCTATACTGAAATACATTAGTATAAAGCATTTAACCTTAATTTAAATAATGTAACACAAATTATAGTATTTTATATGTTTAAATACGGTATTTGCATAATAGTATACTTACTATAGTATTTACAGAAATTTATAAACAATTTGATACTATACATAAAACTCATTTAAATTATAATATTTAGTAATAAACAAATAAAATGTATATTTAATATACAAATATTAGTTCTTTGAGAATTATTGAGACAAATTATTATCTTAAGTAATTATTACAATGCATTACATTTATGATTACAATAACGTCATAAATTCATCAAAAGTTAACAGACAAATGGCCGTATCCGCCATAACAATAGATTAATAAGCAAAACAAAATACATCAAATGAATACCCACTCTAGTGATTCGAGTTGCAATCATCACTATGTAATTTAAATGTTTCTTTTAGCTGTATCAACCTTTCTGACAGTAAAATTAACATGAGTAATATAAATTTGAAGCACCACCATTATATTATGAACATATCGGCTTTTTCTGAATAATACACATGGACGTACAAGCCTAATTGGTAGATACTTCCATTTGAACTCTGATTTTAATTAAGAATAAACTACAAATAATTGTGGTTTAGTTTAAAAATAAACAAATTGTGTATTTGAATGCACAAAGTACAATTGTCACATTGTTATATGTCGTTTTAAAGTTCAAGTTCATCAATGTATCACATTGACTTTACTATCCACTTAAATTGAATCAGCATAATAATATTAAGGGCCAGTGTCGGACTGACACTCCAGAGGCCCATGGATCAGTTTTTCTAAGGGGCCCCAATAATGAAAAACAAAATATATTTAACATTTTGGTGAAAAAATGTTCACCAAATTTTTCCCTTTAAAAATAAATTTATTCAAATTATGAATTTTAGAATTTTTAGGTATACCTAAAGACCGTATATTCAAATTCTTCATATTTTTTGTACTACTATTAAAGAGTATCGTCCTGTGGCTATACAAACTTTAATTTTTCAAAAGAGAATTTCCTTTTTTACTGCAAAATTATTTAGCAGATGATGTTCTTGTAAATGTAGATGTATCTAAATCATAATTGTAATATGTAGTTGCTGACTTATTAAGATGTTTATACTAAGGAAAATAATCCTTAAATATGCTTTTAAAATAAAAAAAACTATAAGTGCCTAATATTAAATGTAGTACATATTCACTATTCAGTGTTTATTTATCTTGATAGATAAATAGTAATTAGTACTAACTACTAACATGTTCAAATTATCTAAGCCCTAAATCTACTCAGCCAATTTCCATATACGTATTATCCTTAGTACAGTTATATAACTCAAAAACTACTAGTTCAAATTTTGATTTAGATGGATCAAAGTTCTAAAAAATAAAAATGAATGATTACAAGTAAAAGAAGATGATTCCTATTTGAAAAACAGAAGTTTGTATTGTAACAACATCATCCTTAAATGGTATAAAAAATCTAATGTAATCAAAAATCTACAAGTGTATTTAAAAATTTTAAAAATCATAATTTTAATATATTATTATATATTATATAATTAAGGAAAAAAAATGAGGTTGAGCATGCTTAAAAAACCACTCTGTACAATATTAATGGAAAGCCTGACGAATCGAGTCATTCGTTAAATAATAAATTATGACATTTTTGAAATATTCAAAACTTCAAAATAATAAATAATTATTATTAATTACTCAGAAACAAAATTACGGAAACAAAAATTATATTTATATTACCTATAGAATTTTAACTTTGAAGACAAATCCATAAGCTATAAGCATAATATTATTCAAGTAAACTTTCATAGGTCCAATCTTCATCATTAATTATATTTAGATATATATAGGTATGAGTAGATGTATAGTATTATAAATAATACATATTTTTGCATGCAACATTTTCATGATCGCTGAATCCAACAGCGGATCCGCTGCAGGATCGAGTGGGCGGAGCCCTCGTGGCCTCATCTGAGCCGATTGTTTTTAAGGAGAGATATAAAACCTAACAACTTGACTTATAGTAGAGCAATTAATCCAAAAAAACTTCCTCCGTTTTATTACTTAACACTAATTGTACTATTTTAGTGCCCTGCTCACACTATAATAAGCAAGCATCTGGCCCTATAAAGAAAAATATATTGACAAATACTTTACTGGATCCTTACTCCCTATATAGACCAGGCACACACCAAGCATATAAAAAAATGTATGACCCTAAAAAAAATTGGATGGGCCTCGGCCGCGGTAATAAAATCCCTTGTCAGTTGGTTAGCTTTAATCTACACTTTACAGGATATTGTAAGAACAGCTCTTAGTAAGAAAAATTTGAATTTTGGTTCTTGTAAAAAAATGTATATGGCTGTTCATTTTAACCTTCAACGTGATCAAAATGCAAGTTTTAACAAATTCATTTTAAATGGTTTCTGATTTAAAAGGTTTAGAAATAATGATAAGACTTCAAGAGACAACAATAAAATAAAGTGAAATGTGATACTGCTATAATTTATACTTAATTTGTATAATATAAAAGTAAGATAGTCAGATTACATGTTTTGACAAGATTGATCATTTCACACATGTCTGCTTACAGTGACAATTTGCTATGTATTTTTAATAAAAACGTATAAAAGTGGATTAACTGATTTTCTACTCTTTTGGTACCATATACCAAAAATCAAGGAATAAATTTGTCATTAATATAATTTAATTTTAAAATGACAATGACTACAACCATTAAATTAATCAATTTTTCATGCAGCCCGGCTAGTAAGTTGTTATATACCTACTCAAAACACTATTACTGAAAACAACATGACAATTGATAATTTTCTAATTCAACATTAATTTATATTAAATTACCTAATACAATTATTATAATATGATTTAATATAAATAATTATAAAAAAAATTAATTTATGTCTTAATAAGTATTTCATAGTAATAGTAGTTAGCTCCTAGTGGTATTAACAACTGGTATTACAAGCAAATTTTAAGAGAAGTGTTGACACCTTTAAATATCTACCTTGTGTATAATAATACTAAATGGAATATTCTACAGTCAATATGTTACTAACCTATCTAGATTTGTACGTTTCATAGGCGGAGTTCCCCTCCTGGTCGCATTTAATGGTCTTTTTAAAGAACTGCCTCTTGGAGATGAATTTAAAGAAGCTGTTCTTCCTCCTACGCAATAATAATAAATAATTGTTATTAATTAATAATATAATATAATATAACACTTTGAGACGCACTCATAGTTGATCCTCTTTGTACATTACGCCCTCTTGGAGAAACCATATTATGTGACATAGGCCTCATCATTGGACGCATGGCACGTTGCATAGGAACTGGTTGATTTGGCATCCGTAATGATTGTGTATACATATTAGGAGATAGGTTCTCAGGTAATGGTGGAACACCGGACTGTAATTGATCAAAACCCATTGCTGGTAAACGTTGTACCTAATTATAACAAAGCAATTCATCTTGATATAAAAAAATATATTATATCAATTGTATTATAATAAGTATATAATTGTATAAGGCTGTTGAAAGCCAACCATTTTTAAGGGGTCGGATTTAGTATATATTCTATATCTATTTTGAGTGATGTGTGACCGAGTGTAGTGACTGACCTATTGTGTGCATGAATTCACCAAACGCTTTATGTAAAACAAAACATAAATAATGGATAAGATTCTAGGAAATCTGTAACAAACATACGCGTAGTCACATGTCACTATACTTTGCGATCAAAAAATTTAAAAAGTCAGCTCCCATGAGTCCTGAAAAGCGGAAGAAAAATTCACACAGTACTAAAAACTAGATTTTAATAGTTTTTACAACATATTTAAATTCTTTCTTCTCTTTTCTAGGTGTGTAGGAAATGGATTTTCAATTTGTTGTATTGTTAGTACAATATGAAATAAATGATTTTTTTTTTCAAAATTCATTTTTACCTAAGTAAAAAAGAAATTATTTTCATACAAAACAGACAAAAGTCAGTAAAATTCAATCTTCTGGAAATATCTTTTTTTTATCTTTTTTTTCTGCTTATTGGTCTAATTGCATGAAAAAATAACCTGGTTTCAACAGCCTTAACAATCATAATACTTAAGAATAATTAAAATGATTTTTGTTGATTTAAAACTGACTAAAATTGAAAATAAATTTGTAACTTTTTATCAAAATTGTATTATTTTATTATTACTTGGTGTGCTAATTGTTGAACTGGTGATGGCATACTATTGTGAACCATACGTTGGTGTTCTAGAAATTCTTGCTGACTTGCTGCTACTAAATGTTCACATTCCTTGAATGAACATTTGAAATGTTTCATGGTTATTTTATGGTCATTTAATAATTCTGGAGAATCATACTGTATTCCACAGACATCACATGACAAATACGGTGGCGGAAAAGGCCCACCACCATTTGAAGTTAAAAAATTAGGTGCCCTGTCTATTGGTGCAGGTGGTGGCATATTAATTAGAATCGCAGTACGAGGATCTATTAAATCATCAAAAGAACGGACATTAAGTTTAAACTTTTGTTCTTTAACTTGCTCTTTTATTTCATTTTTTTGAATGCCGTTTTGTGGTTGAGGTACTTGAATATTTTTAATTTCATTATCATTTTTTAAGACACTTACATCACCTTCTAAGGCTGGTTCTTTTAACAGTTCTTCTTTCAATGGCTTAACTCGTATTTTACATTCTTCTTTCTTAACTGCTGTAGAATTTTGAGGAAGTTCTTCAGTTTTTAAATCTACTACTGTATTAATAGACACATTCTTCTCCTCAGCTTTAACTGATACAGCTGGACTAGGTCTTTCAGTAAATGACTCATCGGTATCATCTGACAATATTTCTATATCACTATCATCAGAACTATTAGCATTTTGAGACTCTCCATCAGATTCCTTTTCATTTTCACCAGCATCAACTGAGGGGGATTTATCGGAAGATTTTTCCTGTTTAGAGTCCTTTGGATTTTCACAATCTTCTTCGCCAGAAACACTTTCAGCTGTATTTGTAAGACTTCTCACAACCTGAAATTAATTGATATATAAATTTATATTTAATTTAATAACAAAAAGAAGAACCATATATTAGAAATAGAAGACTTAAATATAAAATAAATATTAGTTGTTTGGGTACTTCCCTGTTATACGAGACTACGGCTGTTATCGCGACTACCACCCAAGATTACCTCCGTTGTCGCGACTACCGCGCTTATTTTATGAAACATCACAATCCTGTTATCTAAGACTACCAGAATGGTACTTCCTGTTATACGTGACCACCTTTATTTTTCTTGCCTTCTTTGATACATTTTTTAATAATATGAAATTTGGGGATGGCCAGAATGAAATAAAGAAAACATTTAAATACATAGTAATTATTCGTAATGTATTTTACATGATACACGCCAAAGTGTCAAATTTGCCGCGGCGTACGAAAAACAATAAAATAATAAAATAATAAAAATAATACAAAATGGTAAATCCATAAATATAATAAATATAATCGCAGCTTATGGATATCGTTCAACTATAATATCAGCTAAATAAGATAGGTAGTCGCCATAACGGAGGTAGTCTTTAGTGGAAGTCGCGATAATAGCAGGAGTCTCGTATAACAGGAAAGTATAATTTTGGTGGTCTTAGATAACAGAATTGTGATGTTCTCAAAAAACAGGGTAGTCTATACTCCGGCCCACGAGAGATCAGTACCGTCGCGCGCATGCAGACTGACCGGCAGCGACAGTGCGGAGCCCAATTTTCCCCACTATGTGCCACAGTGTATACAGTTGAGCGTTGTCGACCGACACCAACAGTCGCCGAAAAGCTGTCGGTTGGTTGAGTGGGGAGATGCGCGAAATCGGACGAGTTTTGGTCGAATAGCAGTCCTGATCTCTCGTGGGCTGGAGTATAGTATAACAAGAAAGTACCGTTGTTTGGATTAAAAAATGGAAAAATTGATCTGTTGTAAAGTAGGTGACGAGTATACATGTCCTCGTCATTGAGTAGGTCACTATAATGGATGCATTACATTTTAACTCAATAAATAATAAATCATTGCTAACCAAAAAACGATTTTGAGCAGAGACAGTCTGTCAGCCAGCCTATGGTATAAATATTTATATTGCTATCCATAATTTAAATTCCTGTTAGTCATAGTGGATTGAACTAATTTTAGCAAAAACCAAATTATGTTTATTATAACATTATTTTATATAAAATAACTACATGTTATTAATAGAATGATGTCAGGGTAGCTTTATATTTATTAATCTTAACATTAGGTATAGAAAAAATTTGGACAAATGGGTACTGCTCTACTGTACAGTAATTTATGAGTATGTCATTATTACCAATATGGATGTTACATTTGAATTCAATAACAAATCATTGCACACGAACAACAATTCCTAGCATACTTGTATAATTAATAATAAAATTTAATTATAAATAGCGCAACTACATGGAGAACATTTTTTTTTTTTTTATAAAGGTTTAAAAACTTGATGGGAATCTTCTATTAAAATGTCTAATATTAGCTATGAAAAGAAAACTTTTATGAATTTCAAACTTGTTACCATATATGGAAAATGCTGATATAAAATATATTTGGTGAAAATTTCAAGTGTCTATGGTTATTAGCTTTTGAGTTACACCAAAAAAATTTAATTGATTTTTTTTAAATTGTTTTTGCGTAAAAATTCCCATTATTCTTTCATTATTTTTTTCCCCCGAGGCTTTTATTAACTACTGGGAATTTACTGTTGAAGCAATTTTATTACCTCAAATTTTGATGACAAAAAAAAACCCAAATCATTGTAAATACAATACATTTTTTCGCTACCCTCAAAATATAAAATATGATTTAAATATGTATTTATTGTAATAACCTAAGTACCTACCTAATTTTCAAATGTCCCGATTAACCGGTCTAGTGAGTCTAATACACTATTTTTTTTTGCTTTTTATTAGTATACGTACAAATCAAGACCAGCTGCTTTGTGTGTAATAGGCAAATGAATCAATTAACTTTGAGTCCAATAAAAGGAACCCACTGTATTTAATTTTACCAACAAATTTAACTCCAAACGATAAAAAAAATTGCTATGAAAACAAATCATTAAACTTGGGGGTTTTGTTTAAGCTTTTTGTTCAAGAATAAATAATTTTATCAACATCAATAGAAAAAAAAAATTTAAAAGCTAAGGCTTTAAATGTGTGTGAATATTTTGAAATTTTAATTGTCTACAGTAGCATATTTATACACAGTCACTATAGGTACGTGCCTACAGTGGAACATTTTTTAAGGTTATACTTGTACGTTTTCTGTTATTGTTATTATTTTAGTCATTTAGGACAGCAACTTTTCATAAGCCTAAACTCAGGAAACACGCCTGTAAAAAAACGCGTCTATAGAAAATAATATGAATATTAATAGCCAAATGTTTCAAGTTTCCTTAAGAAGGTGCTACCCATGCAATTGCTGTCTCCGTCTTACACACGTATGACATAGCAAATTTTCGTTTACTAGTTTCAATAGTGTGCTGTTAGATTTGATAATAGAGTGATTTGACCTATTTTCATTTTTTTAGATAGTAACATTATCTATGCTTAAGTGTTGGCTTTTATTGGATATTTTAATTTTCAAGCGAGATATGAGCATTTTTATTTTTTAATATTTCACATACCCATATCTGGCTTGAAAATTAAAATTTTGAAAAATCGGCATTGCTTAAGCATAGATAATTTTATTACCTAAAAAGTTTTTTAATAGGTCAATTCACTCTAGTATCAAAACTAACAGCACCCTATTATTATATTGAAACTAGTGAATGACAATTTGCTATGCCGTGCGTGTGTAAGACGGAGATAACAAATGTATGGGTAGCGTCCTCTTAATTAATATTATATTTTGAGTAATAACAAAATATCAAAAATTGTTTGAGGAAACATCTATATTTTATGTATGAATATCCAATGTTTTTAAAATTTGAACTTCAATCACTGATAGAAAATGTAGGTATGTGGCATTATACTAAAGTACCAATCAGATCAACTTTTCTACCAGAAAACATCTTCAAAATTAATGTTTGGCATATTTTTACTGACATCAGACACAAAAAAAAAAGATTGAATAGGCAACTTAACTGGTCCGCCGTAAATAATAATCATCGCAAACAAAAAATGATTATAAGCAAAAACTGTATATCAGCCTGTATCAATAAGTACCTATATTTTATAATAAATTTAAATTTCTATTAAAATCATTTATTTTACTATTAGTAGATTGAATGTTGGCAAAAACAATGAATTTTAAAATGAAATTGTGTGTATAAAACTATAAAATATAGTAACACTTATACGGTAAGAGTTTCGTGTATCCACAAAATGAATACGCATTTTTAATATTCTTAAATAGCTATAATAATAAATCATCCTCATAAGGAACCTTGTATTAAATTTAGAAGCTTTCTAACCAACTAAATAATTTTTTTTCAACATTTATAGAAAATAAAATAAAACAATTTCAAATGTTTAAAAAGGTGGGCAAGTGGGTGTCGCTCTGCTGTACAGTAGGTTACAAGTGGGTCACTGTATAATGGATGATATTAAATTTTAATTCAACGATATAATATCATTGTATAAGAAAAACGATTCTGAGCGGAGACGGTATGTCAGTCTAGGTATAAGACATATTAGTTACATATCTATGGTAGTAAACCAAAATTTGACCTATAATAAATTCCAAATTAATCATATCACAATATCCATTAGGTACTTATAACGAGTTAAACATCAACAAAAACCGTGATACTATCATAGATATATAATAGTATACTTTAGAAGTTTCAAGTACTCACGAATAACATTATTCAATCACAACAAAATAACTAAAATA
>WHPZ01588462.1:0-23402 GCA_016617965.1 Macrosiphum rosae
TCTGCAAGGTAGCTACTATTATATAGCTTTATGGCACACCGCATTATGCGTCTCGTCGCATGTAAATTGTGTGATTGTTATAATAAATTTATAAATTACAATATTAAAACAATGATATATATATATATATTATCATATTATGTTACAAGTTTGGCAGCCTCTCTTACCCGTCGACCTACGTCTGCGGTCGTTTTTACATAATGCATTCGACTCGCCGCCGCCGYTGACGAGAACTACTCTCGCGACGTCCCTCGTTCGCTTCGCAAACATTTGATTCGAAAACGTAAGGCAAATGAAGCGAAATCGTTTCGCGCCGCCGTTAGTTGTAAGTGAGAAGAACGCGCAGAGTATTATATTTTTATAAGGCTCGTGACTTTATATTTATTTATTTATTATGATTATTATTATTCCGGACCGTTTGGAATTAATTTTAAATATTTTACTACCACCGCCGCGCGTATTATAATATAGGTAGTATATATAAAGCGACCGGCACGACGACGGTGCGACTCGTGTTGTTTGCTAACACATTTAAATAATAGGGTGTTTTGCCGCCGCCGACAGCCGACGCGATATTCTTGTTTCCTCTCGCAAAAAAAAAAAAAAAAATGAAAAAAAAAAATATTCCGAATTTAAAAACGCTTTTTTTCCCTTCTCGTTTCTTTGTCTTTGTTGTATTTAATTCGATAATATTCAAGAGCGGACGGGGGCTGACGGGGCCACCGCAGCCGCCGTGGTATTGACAAAGCCAATTTATTACCGTCGCATATATCTCTCTACCTTCGGATTTTTTTTTTTCGTCTTTAAAATAACACGCGTGAATAAAACAAATCCGAACGACATTAATCAGACACTGTGTATATTATATATTATAAATAACGATTATTTTAAAATCTAATTTTTCTCACATTATATTATATATTATAATATCGTAATGTATTCACATGATGCAGTCGTGTCGGTTACTAAACTATATATGTTACACCGTCCGCTTATTAAGGTGGTTGTGTCCTGCACATATATTACATTATAATACGTGCGTCACGTGATGTCCCTGGGAAGAATGTGCACTTATCCACCTCACACAATGACCCGAAAAGTAAACAGTTCGACCGTGAATCTCTCTCTTTGCCCGGCCCGTTGTTATCTTGTACATTCTAAAGTGTATAGGTATGATATTATGTGTATAATATAATAATATTTATTTATATCGTGACGAATCGTATATGTGTGTTATTGCAGTGCAGTATTGTACGCCCGTACATGATATAATTTTATTATGTTACATATTATATAGGTAGTTACCACCGATAGGGTTGAAACGGATCGCACCCATTGCGTCACGACGCCTGAATATAATACAATATAATATTATGTAATGCCGGACATACCGCTGTTATTATATTATACGCACATGACACAGTATAATACGTCGAGATCGTATTATTTATAGGCGTGGGTACAATTTTCGATTTTATTATTAAAATTCTTCGGGTTAACGTCGTTATGTATTTATTATACGACAAGATGAATATTGTAATGTATTGCGTACCCACCCAGGTACACACGTCATATACATAATATCACATATATTATTACGGACGTTATGCTTATGATATCCAACTCCTTTTTGGCCAATGCATATAATATCATACATACGTATCTCATGGTATAGTGGACTCGGCTGTGTATTGTAATGTAGCAGTGTATGAGAACATATTGTGTATCGTATAATGGCCCACAATGGGGTTTGACACATTTGAGTCTTCTTATGTGCACACGCGTGTTTATATCATTGACAATTTTACGGCCGCGGTTCACTGTTATTTATTGGTTCGTGTGTTCGGGGCCTTGAGAAAAAAAAAGTATAACAATAATATAGATCATAATACGTGTACATGTGCTGCAGAACCATAGTGGTATTTTCGTGGTGACTTATTGTGCTGCAGAGCGCGCGTATCGTTGTATCGTGTCCCTTCGGGGTGTTTGGACAAAAAGCAGAAAAAAATAATGATTCTCTATTTCATCTTCTTCGGTGTTATTGAAAAAGGGTTTTGTTCGATTTGTATTTATTTATATTTTCTTCGTTATTCACATATTTTTATCATCGACAGCACATTGGTATTGTGTGCAGTGCGTATAATACGAAATACGAATAAGCATTTCAAAATCGAAACCATATAATATCAAATAAGAACAGATAATATTATATATATATATATGACTCGTGGGATACTGCGTGTATATATTTTAAAATATGTAGGACAAATGTTATACATTTAAAAGTATATCCATTGACTTGACGCGCTGTTTATATTATAATTACATTATATAGTCGGTTGCTGCATTTTTTATTTTCTCGATTATTTAACAACCAAAGATTGGAATATTTACATTTTTTGAATAAATGTATGATTATTATAGTAAACACACGCAAAGTTTAATGTAACGCGTTTTTGACATGTGTATACTGTCTTAAATCACCGCAGAGATGATGGGAAATACTCAAAAATCTCGTAGTCTCTGTGTATACGGAGCCATTATAGTATATACATTTATTGTTACGTACACATTGTTTATTTGTCATGTCCGACATGATGTTACTATATATTATAAAATATAATAATACACTCCAAAGAACACACTCGACATTAATAATAATAATAGCAGCTTATTGTCGGTTGCGTATATATTATATATGTATATATATATAGACCATAGTCCGTATACAGAGTCGGGATGTCACGTGTGAGTGTGTGTGTGTGTATGTGTGTGTGTACGATGTACCTAATACCTATATACACATGCACATACACACACATCGTGTGTAACTGTAAACGGTATATTATTGACCGTATTTTTTCATAATATACCTCGGCGGCGACGGTGATGCGATAATAATATTATATTATATTGCTGCATAGGTCTCGTCAAAAACCCGTTCGGCGACGTTTAGGTCCGTATAAGGGCGTCGTCGCCGTCGTCGTCATATTATTATTGTCGTGCAGCTCGCGCGCGTCATTGGATTGGACACACGACGATACGAAACGCATTTCGAATATTGCGGCGCGAAAAATAATACATCGAAATTAAATGTTATTACTTATACATTTAGAACGGGGAAGGTATAGCTGGGACGAGATAATCTGTGCGGCTCGCTCGTAGAACGCTTGTAGACCTGTTTTACCAACTAAATTTTCGTGCGACGCGAATGCGACACTAGACCGCCGTCAGATAATAGAAAGACACGCTATTCAAATAATGGGGGATTAATATTATATAGGAACAAAATGTTCAAGGCAATTTGAGGGTTTTTTTACAACGGAAATTTTTTACATATACTGATGAAAAGAAGGTTTAAAGACTATTTCGATACTGTAAAACGCTTTGTGGATTTCAAAGAGTAAAAGACGGATGGAATAACGAGAAAATTCATTAAATTTGACGAATCGCAGGGAAGCAATATCATAGAAATGAGACAAACTGTAGTGCACGACGGATGTCATAACGCGTATTACAGCACGGCACAATGTCGACGGTGAACGTGCCCGTTTAAAAGGCCTGATCGAGAGCAAATCGTGAGAAATGTGAATGGGATGAAACTGATAGGTACCGCGGGAACTGAAATAATTAATTTACAATAGGGAAGTCGGCAGTAAGTAACCGTGCAGAAAACCGACCGATTGATTACCTGCAGAAGGAGGAGTAAAGTCATCGATTGCATTATTATTTCATAAACCGCGTGATGGGCCTAATAATATATAATATATACATCAAGATCGAAACCGACGTCCAGTGCAGTGTATAATATATGGTATAGATGACCTCTCCTGACGTCGAAATATAAGCCAAATGCCACTCTAGGCGTCTGCCGTACATTACTGCCATACACTCGCGGAGGGACTTGTCTACTATATATATATAATAATATATGTTATATTAACGGGCGCCGAAATCGATACACGAGAAGTATAAATTCGTAATTTCATTAGGAAATGGATTTCTTCCGGCCCACCTCATCGTCGCTCTCGCTACATTATTCAATGGGCCGTTTATCCCGAAAAACGGTTATAAGCGATGCGTCGGAGAGCAGCAGGGTCGCGGGTATATAATGTGCCACTGCCGTGCGGTCGGTGTTGTTATTATTAGTATTATTATTTATTATTATATCCGTGCCGGACAGGTAGGGTAACCATCGTGTGCTTATACTTTATGAACATGTTACACATATGTCAGGTAGTATAGATTTGAAAATATTTTTAAAAATAATCGTCTCTTCCACCATCTATATGCGCTTCACGCTTCCTGTTCGTTTTAAAGCCTTTTTCGACTATTATTGTATTGTGGTCCAGTTTTAAATTTAATATTTTAAGCATTAAGTAATGGTTTTATATTACAAGTGTTAAATTAATTGTAATGCAAAAAATAAAAATGTGTGATTCGATGAATAATATAATAAATCGATAGTAATATAAATGAAATCCAAATTACGTATACCCTTTCAGTTAGTGATCATTTGAATCATTAAAATTGAACAATTTAAAAAAATATATAAACAAACGTTTATTATTGTACAATAAATTCGTACATTAAATCTTAAATATTGTAAAAAAAATTATCGTAGTCTACTCACCGATTAGGTGTTTGGACTTTTGGAGTATAATCGTTTTCACGCCGCCCGAAATGTTGGAAATCTTGGAATGCAACCGCGGTATTTTTCAGCCCGCTGTGACTTACGCATTATATTATATTAATAGTATGATGACGTTATATTATTATCATGTACTCGTAGGTATATACGCATTACCGGGGTCGAGTGTCTAAAATACCGTGCGGTTACCGCTCCCGACACCGCCGCACCCTCCTCCCACCGACACGCGCTCCGTCGGCAAACGTATATGATGATAATAATATAATAATATACATCCACCTTTACACCTCAATTTCGGTCGGCGCGCGCGTCTCCCGTGTCACACGTCACGCGACGATATTGTTTGCCGACTTCGGACGACCGCTCGATGAGGGGGGTGTGGGGGTGGGGGGGTGACAGAGGGCCCGCCGATGTGCAAAACGACCGGGACGACATTCCGATTAATTTTTTGTCGCGCGTAAATGTATTCGGTTTTCGACGA
Source organism: Macrosiphum rosae (assembly GCA_016617965.1). Taxonomy (NCBI): domain Eukaryota; kingdom Metazoa; phylum Arthropoda; class Insecta; order Hemiptera; family Aphididae; genus Macrosiphum; species Macrosiphum rosae. The sequence goes on from WHPZ01588462.1 coordinate 5,133, forward strand.
CGGAGGGACGACGTAATAGAATTCGATGGTTAAACGGCAATAACTAATAATAGTTTTTACTTATTACTGATAACTAATAACACTATCATTATTTGGCCCAAAACGTGATTTCAACGAAATATTAAATTTCATTTATCAAGAGTTTCTCAACCTAGTGTAGGCGGGTAAAAAATTCGATTTTGTAACCAACAATTTGATTTTTCCTTTATTTGGGCGTCGTAGGCATGCAGTGATAAATAGCGGTGACAAAATATGTTGTACACATATGGTCTATATGAAGCCACGTCGAAATGTTTTGAGAAGAATTCTTATTCTCATCTTTCATCGAATCGAAAGAAACGATTTGTTTATTTGTTTACGCATTTCGAAACGTTTCAAAATAAAACAGTTCATAACAAAATGAAACTTTTCATTTAAACCAGAATAGTTGTATAATACAATTATTATATAACAATAATATTATTATTATATAATGTTATTGTATTATAATATGCCAAAATATGTAGTAACTCTCGTACAAATCACTATAGTTAAAAATAATAGCAACTCTCGTCGAAAAAACTGTGCACCTCCCTGCAGATCAGTGACGTGCAACATTGACTTGGTTCTATGTTGATGGATGAGGGTCGGGGGCACCTCAACTCAAAGACCACCCCTGTTTATTTGATTCTTGCTGCCACCAATATATTACAATAATTAATATTATCATATAGGTACATATCATAGTATTAAAAATGCCAATTAAATGAATGATCCAATATTTCTTTTTTAAGTCATTTCTTTTCCATTTTTGATTTGGTCAACAACTACAATGACATTTTGTTATATTTACATATAGTAAAGCTAATTCGCTTGGTGTTTCTCTCTCTTATCATTCTTTACCTTAAGCGTGTCTATGTTTTCAATCTACATAAAACACCTAATAAGAATTCCAAAATATAAAATAAATTACTTACCTTTTTTTTATTATTTTGAATACAGCCGATCGCCCAGTCCCCTAAAATACGGAACTGATATATACACGTATTAAAACTATAATTCGCAGCCGCGTGCACTAAGAACATTAATTCAGTGTCAATACTTATCAAATAATGTACAATCGAACGAGAGCGTGTATTCCAACTATTATGTATAATATTTAATTATGGCACATTTCGTTTGTTTTTTCAGTTACTTGCCACCACCCCCTTCGCCCTGTTAAGTTTATCCCGTATATACTGTCGCGTGAAACACAGTAAAAACTATTTTCTTTCCCACCCATACGCTGCCACCAATCGCCAAAGAAAAACAAACTTGTCGGCGCTGGCTGCAACAGTGACATATTTTACACATTCGCTGCCCGCAGCGCTCGTTCTCGATACAGCTGCAGCTGCATGCATATAAACATGTCGTCGTCTCTACTCACTGGGCGTGTAAATATACATACGAACACTACTATTAAATAACCGTATTCTCGCATGGGTGTAAATAGCCAAAATTATGTCTGTTGGGACCGATTCCGTGGATAACGTGGACAAAACGATAGCCGACAAGTAGTGAATTTTTGTTAAGTTTAGTATTCAAAGGAAGATGTATCCTCTGTTTCTTTAAAATATGTAGTGATCGATAAGACAGTATAACAACTGTTCTGCGATGATTTTAATCGAGAAAAAATTATTTGAAATTACTCATAAAAAAAGATAAAAAAAATTATTAAAATCTCTTTAAAGTACCTATGCGTAACGACAGTATATACTTGGTCAATAATATTTATTTAGTGGACATGTGCGTCTTTCAACGTCCACACAGTTACCGTTATTATAGTGTATTAATATCACAATAATATATAGGTGGTAAAATAGTAAAAAACGTTGGAACACAGCATAAAATTCAGGTCTGCTCAAGCTCGAGCCCCTCCCCTTTCCGAGGCAATGGGCTACGTACCTAATGCGTCGAATGTATGTCGTTTTCGATTTCCCGTGTAATATTATATCGCGTTACGTATAATACAGGTAGGTACATCGTATTGAAATGCAATTATATATTAATGTTTTCGCTGTATTTCCGCGGACGAGCGGTTATGAACGCGACGAAAACACCGTCGTCGCGGTGTTGTGCTGGTCGTAAAAAATATATAAATGCATTTTACTCTTTATATTTATTTATACTCGCTCATATAATATTATACAGAGCCGAGATTGTTATTATCGCACGTCTAGATCAGCTGAGCGCGTATATTATGATCGTGGTATGTATATAGTAGCCGATACACACACACTCACTTTGCTGTAGTATTTGCGGTGTATCGATACACAATATTAATAGAGGGGGGGGGAATTATTTTGTCCTCCCGAGTGTTTTTCTCTAAAACTCGACAACGGAGAAAAAACACGTCATGCGCCGCTCGCGTATCGGATAAAAATTCGCCCGTTCGACATTTTATCGCGTACCCTGTATATTATTATGTAATGATATGAAATATTTTAATCGTATTTACCCATCACACCAATGCCGAGGAGCGATTCTATTTGACACTGCTTTATACTTAAACAAATTCGGATTTTCCCGTTCGTCACATTATTATATCGCCTGTCCCGGTCGTTTAGGCCGCTGCTGTAATGTATATTATATTATATTATACTGTTATCTTTTATGCGCGTTTTTGAAATTCGGATTTTATAGATTTTTATTATCCACCGAAATAACGACAATACTTTAATAATAATGATATATATTAAAACGCACGTACGGCGTCGTATTATTCGATAAATTACCAAAACTGTCCCAGGCGTGCGCGCGATCGACCGGTCGCTCGCCAACGGTCAAACATCTGCTATATTTACGCGGTCTCCCGTCCGCGTAGATTTTTGATGAATTATATTACTATCGCGTATTTTTAGCAGCTTGACCGGTGGCGGCGGTGCGTATTGTCATCTGCGGGGGAGTGAGACGGCGGGCCACACGTATAATATAATATTATACACTCGGAGAGTGCGCGAGAGAGAATGAAAGGACGGGGGGGGAGAGAGAGGCTTTATATAATTTACAGTTTTAACGTCAATTTCGCCCACGCACACCACCGGTCCTCCGCTGCCCATTGTCACGCGTGTATTGTATGTGTGTGTGTGTGTGTGTGTGTGTGTGTCCACTCGGCCGTTGTATCAATGCCGCCGCTGATGATGACGACCGACGATGACCCGCGTGCCACCCCCGCTCGCGCGAATACGCTATAATGGCACTTTTGTTGGAAATTTTTATATTAAAACTCGTATAATATAATATAATGTATATTATATACCCGTGTGCACACAAACACGCGTACACATAAACACACAAACCGTACGCGGGGCACGCGAGCTCGTGCGGGGGTGTGAACTGACCAGCAGCCGCGGTCGTCGTGTGTATACCTATGTATAATAATAATATATAATGTATACGGGACGTGTCTGTCGCCGAATAATAATATAATAATGGCACGCGCGCATTATTGTGCGTTATTGTCGACCTATAACCCGACGCGGCGAACGGGTCGGGACGATAGACGACCTCCCTCCTCACCGTACATTTTGGGGGGTGAGTGGGAGGGTTAACCCGTAAAATATTATTGTCGTATTGTGAGTGTATATATAAGGGGACACGCGGTGTTCGGATTCGGGCTCGTCTGCGATTTTGCGCGTTTGCAGTTCGACAATGCTATCCGCACACACCGAACTAAATAACACGAAAATGTCATGCTGGGTGATGAGGTGCCAGAACCGCCATTGGAAAAAATCAAAACTCTGAGCAATATGAGGCTGATTGGTATAGGAAATAAAATATTGTCCGAAATACGTATGGTATACAAAATAGATAAGCAAATACTTTCCTATATTGGCTTAAATTTGGTAACGGTTACAGTGACCTTTTAAAATTAATATATAAATTGCAGCCGAGAGTATAATAGAATATATTATATTAATTACAAAATAGACTTTTATTACGCGTCCTCCGAAAACATTTAATGTCCGCTTCGATGAGCAGGAGGTTACCCATTACATGTACACGACACTCGAGAGCGTTATAGTAATATCATTGATTATAAATAGTATTTATAATCAATGGTAATATTACTGATTAATACGTGCACTTATAGATTCCGAAAAAATTTGAATTGCCGAAAAAATCTAGTCGTCGTCCAATTGCGCCGCACACAATCCGTTAGTTTCTTTTCACGTTTCATATACGATTTTATGGACCGCCACATTAAACTGCGAACACGTTTTGGTCACTGCGTGCTAATACTATTATCAAATATATAATATATTCGACGGTATCGACGACATTAAAAACGAGCTACCAGCTACTCGTTTAATCGTCGTTCGACAGTAATAATTTGTCTACGAATGCGATAACCTACTGCACCTACACTGTAACCCAACCCCATATAGTAATTACCTATATATTATAATAGGAATATGCAAAACCGGGTTTCGTGTATTCGATACGTAAACGTTAATATGATAATATTATAATATTATTGCTGCACTCGCCGCCATGAGTTTAACGCGCCTGTTAACTCGCCTAAATCGGTTCGGACGTCTTTCGCGGGTCACTTTTCATTGAAATTAAATCTTTCCTCGTTCAAACGAGTGTTTGGTGTAATATGCCAATATTATATTTATCGATTGTGCGTGCTCGTGTATGTGTGTTTAGTCAAGGACCCTAATTTGGGTCTCTTTATTATAAGAGAAACTGCAGACACGTGCGGCAGATGTTGCTGGGTGTTTACGGCAACTGCGGCCCGGTACGCGTGCGGATAAAATCAAAATTCACCGTACGAGGACAGAGAGTATATTATTGCATATTTGTATGATATCAAAAGTACGATGTATTTCGAAATGTCCATGGACTCACCGTTTTGGTATTAGGATGGAATTATTTCGTTTAACCATAAAAGCATATTATATATAATATGTAAAAAAGCCATCCAGTGTTTTTGAGACGTAGGTTAGGTTTCGATGCTGCATAAACACAAGGTCTTATAATTACCCAGAACTTCGAAAAAAAAAATTCGTAGGTGGGTTGTCTGTGAAATGTTATATAATTGTATGTGTCTTATGTATTTTAGTAGTCTATATAGTCTTATATTATTATTTAATTAATTGTGTAGGTACTTAATAATGTTTTTACAATGTCATAATAAAAATACATGCGTAGGTTAATATATAGCGTATATAATATTATTGCCGCGTGTGTAATGTGTACCTATATAGCAGAAGATACCATTTTATCTACACAGGATTGTGCTGTGATTTAATAAGAGGGTATAGGATTTTCCTCAATGTGTACATGCTGTCAAGTAATTTGTCAATGCGGATTTCCTTCATAATTTTTCGTCTAGGTATGTGCGTGTCTTTAATGTATCTCCGAATCACCCTAGCTATTCCATTGGATTTATTGGTCGTTTGATTTGAGTATTTTCTCAATAGGTAAAACTGTAAAAATGTATGTTATCTATATACTTGATAACGTGAAAAAAGTAAAATATTTTACTTTTCCCGTTGTAAGAATATTCGCTCCTCTGGTCATAGCAAATCATGTAATCACAATAAAAGTCAACATCGTTGTTAGGTAAATGTATCTACGTGCGGCACACAAATCGGACCGTTGGAATCGGCGTGTAATTACAATAATACCTATATGTATTGTAGTTGAGGTGTAGAAAATTACTTCGCAGCATAAAAAAAATGGAGCAGCTGCAGATATATCATATCATTATATATATATATCATTTGTTCCTACAAAGTACAAACTACAGTTTATCGTCCGAGTGAACAATACACAATGTCGCGTTGCACAGTATATAATTATTTAATATATCGTTACATTATTTTGTGTTTGCTCCTCTGACGACGAGACCAGGCCATCACGACGTGTCACTCGAAATAGTCGCGTACGACATTTATTATTTTCTGTCATCTGCAGACTGCGTAGTGAATGGGTGGCTGCAGCGAGAAAGAAATAATAATGGTGAAAAAAAAGATTAATTATAATATATTACGGTGTACATTTTAAATACTTCGCCGGCCGAAACAAATTGCGCTAGTCTCGTCCGTCCAAGTCCGTCGGACGCGGTGCCAAGTGTTTTCTATTTAAAGTTACACCGAAATACATAAAACAAAACACTGCACGGCGCGTGCGCACGCCAACGCTCACCGATCGCTTAAACGGTTCTTCTTCTTCTGTTTTTTCTTTTCATCGCCGTTATCGGTTTTTAATTATTAATATTACTTGTGTTTTAACAGTCCAAAACGTCGGTCGTACGTACCCCACCAGACGTGGTTGAGACGCGGAACCTTATTGCGATATACAAATGAGCATTACCAAATGAGCTCCACGGTATTTAGGATTTTTATCGCCTCCCCCCCTGTGATTATACAGTCTGTCAGTAACTTAAAATGTTTAACAACGTCTCTTCGTACGCAGACAAACGGAAGCTGCTATAGGGTCAAATACAATATTACCTATCGAGTTCCTTTACTATAAGACAAAACGAGACAGCCAACAAATAAGTGCTAAAATTAACAAAATAAATTAATATAGATAATTTATTGTGAAAAAAAAAATATAACCTGAATCAAAACCTCAACATTCATTAATAACCTAGAAAAAAATTATTATCAGCCAATGTCCTAGTTGTTGAGGCTTAATCAAAAAACAATGTACCTATATCAATATTAAATATTTTGTTCCGCTCACGAATGACACTCTTCAACATTTTCAAGAAAGTCAAGATATTTAAAACCTTTTCATGATTAGATATAACTAAACAAAAAATATATAGGTACAAAATTAATTACCCAATAATAAAAACATTGGTAGTTGTTCAAGTACAGTTTTCTTTCTTGTTTGGATATCTTGCAAAATCGCCATGACATTTCACTGATCAATTTATGAAAATAATATGCATAACAATACCTGCTATTATTATGTTTACTTTTTAAACTAATCTTGACTAAATATAATATGTCGTTGATTAAGTTAACCCAACCCAGATGCTCGATACGATATCGGTTTTTAATGCGGTTTTATACAACATGTCAATATGGTATACACACACACACACACATATTATAATTGTAATAATATAATATGTAGTAGGTTACCTACGCATGATGCGGTGTATAATATATTACGCTTGTTTGTTTATAATTGTATATTATATTATATTGGAAAACAATATAACACTCGCATTTCACAGTATTTTAATCGGAACAGAATGCGGCTGCGGCCTGTGGATGTACACACACACACACACTCACTTCTCTCTATATAATATAAAATATCGCGATTATAAGAAAAATACATTCATTGGTTACCTATATATATATATACACTCACACTCACACACACACACTCTGCGTATATTATATGTGACATTACCTACGTGTACGTCGCGGTGGAATAGCTGTTAGTTTATGTTCATCGCAGGCGAAAAGGATAAACATTACGGCGCGGGTTATAGAGAGTCACAGAGGAGAGTGTAAGTTTGTCGTGTGTGTGTGTGTGTGTGTGTGCGCGAGCGCGCGCGCGCTCAAGGGCGAGTCGTAACATGTCTACCACAAGTTTAAAACATAAAGAAATCACACGTTTTGTTGCTGTGGGAAGCCGCTCGCGCGCGTGTGTGAGACGGCGGCGGCGGCGGCGGCGTACCGGCCGAGTCTGCGGCGGAGAGGAAAAAAAAATTACAAACTTTTTTCATAAAACTTTTTACATAAATAATTCGCCCGTATACACCTCGAATCGAAGTTTTTTTTTTTTTGTCATTTTTAATTTTGTCGGGCTGGATTTATTGACGTTTCGTCGATAAAACCGTGGGTACTGCGCCGTCGTTGCTCCGCCACGTATCTGATTTATATTATATTGTGTTTAGATATATTGGATACCTCCTTATGCTCGTATACTGTAATATAATAATAATAATAATAATAATAATAATATATAATATTATAATAATTGTATCCGTACACGACACTCGGCCTACCCATTATACAGAGTATAGTAGAGTACTATTGTGTTATTATTTTCGCACGATTCGCGTGTCTCGTTCGGAAACTATAATATTATAATGTAATATACCTCCAATACTCATTTCTTTGTATCTTCGTTTGTTGTAACACGACACATATATCAAACAGCGTATCACGATATTTTAGGCGGTTCACTCGTGGTATAAAAACCCTAAAAATGTACAAAGTCTTAGTTTATGTCATCCACTTTACACTAACCATTTTAACGTCTTCGCGCGAACGAATATGTACTTTATTACGCCCTATCGAGTATTATAATGTAACCGCATATTGTAGGTATTGGTACCGTGGTATCGTACGCGCCAAGTATCGTGCCTGTATCATGTACAATATGCACACCATACGACATAATATTATATTGGCTTCGAGTTATTATAATAACAATGCGTCAATGCTGCGGATACTTATATTCATGATTACATATTATGATTGACTGCAGTGATTTAACGAATCGATTTACGGTTGTAATATATATATATATATATATACTAATATATGTCATATTGTAATTTTCTGTATTCCAATTAGTCGTTTCCGGTAAATTCAAGACGTTCCTAGGTACGTTAGCAGGGCGTGTATATGATATTATGACGATTTAATTTATTAGGTACGATAATATTATAATATGATCTTGACGTCATTATATTATTATGTTATTGAACTGAACGTACACACAAAACCCGTGCATACGGATTCCCGACGAAAAGCAAACAAATTAATATGAAATAATAATAATAATCAACTGCTGCGTAATCAATATTGCAGGAATCGTGTCGTTTTTAAACCCGTTTAACGTCGAGTAGCAGTCGGCACACAATATACACACACATAATATATATAGGTACCTGCCTAGGTAGATAATTGGATGTTTCGTCGCGATATATACCTATCCACGACATAATATTATTATAGTACCTACCTATATATGTGCACTCATACGCGTGTATATATGTAATAATATAATAAGTTTTATACATGCCTATAATATGTATATATGATGTAGACGTATACACGCTGCACCGGCGTTTTATTGCCTATTGTGCCGCAGCATAATAATAGTATAATAATAATAATAGTAATATATACACCGCAGACTATTATATTGCAGCAATTATTTTCGACCCGCTTTAATAATATAAAATATAATAATAATATTGTAATATAATAATGTAATCCGGTGACGCATAAAAATCTGATTTGAAAATAAAAACTCCGAAGAGCGGCATTATATAGAAAGGCGGTACACAATATTATAATGCACACGATAAGATTTTCGAGAAATCTCAATCTGCACAATATAGAAAATTTTTCAATTGTAATGGACCTTATTTCACTGACATAATAATATGACTCATAACATTATGCCGGTACCAACGTTTTATGTAGGTGTTCAGTGTTTCCGAAAACCTAACCTCTGCTGCTGAAGTTCTCGTAAAACTCGTGCACCCTATACCAATTTAATACACCTCAACAATATAGGTATTTATAATAAATTATAGTTTGTATAATAATAATAATAATATATCGTCATTATATGAGGTACCAAAATATAATAAATATTCGCCTGGACGTTATTGCTTTATTGCGTCCACGTATATCGCGCGTGACGACGCGTACATTTCGTATATATCCATAAAATAATAATAATATTGTACTCTAGTGGTATATATATATATATTATGGGTGCACACAGTGTTGTTGTTTAACGATCGACGACGATATAATAAATAATAATAACATCATGTAGTTGCGTTCCATCATCTTCGTCTCCATCGGGTCTTTATCGTTTATATAATACATGTTATATTATACAGCCGACGAAAATATTATAATGTGATGTCGGCTATAATAAAATCGTTTCGTGTTTTATTGTATGCCCGGGATGAAAATATAATGTACATAAAGTCGTCATCGTTCGGAGGAAAAAATGAGACGAGAAGAAAAAATAATAATATGATATCCACTCCGAGTCATGGGAAGGATATATTTACAGTACATTGACGTGCAGGAGTATCGTGTCCCCGAATACAATTTTACGCTGGTGGCGTCCGCGGTTTTTGCTATATACTTGATATTGCGTTTGAGAATAGAATTTGCACAGCAAATAATAATATGCCATTGCGATTATGATTGCAAAATACCTCTTCTACAAGTACCTACCGATTTTATTTTTAATCCGTCATTAGCGGTTTGTTACCATAATATACCTATTCGTTTACAATACAATATCACTATGTCTGCATAAAACTCGGTATATCATTGACGGGCTTATACAGTTATATTATGTATGTTAGTATATATTATATAGGTATATTGTTATTATACCTGTCAGACGCGATTCTGTACTTGCGTGAGTAAGATTTCGCGTGTTCATATTATATATTTGCAGTGCATATATCGACTGTTGCACTCGTTATTATTTCGATCATTTCGTTTTAGCGCTGCCGTCGACGAAAATTTAGTTTCTTAATATTATTTTTTGAGGTCTTTTATCGGAATCAGGAAATGTAGTGACGTTGTTGACGCGATGTCGTCGATTGTTTAAATCGTTTTTTCTTACACTTTGCATAGTTTTTGCGGCTGCGTGGCACGTTTCGTACCATGGTATACTATATATCGTTTTTAAATAATAATAATAATAATAATAATATAATATGTAACTGCAGCAAAACACTATAGGTGTGTATACTAAATGCAGACTGACGCCAAACAGTTGACCTATAAAATGTTTTCGACGGTTTGATGATGATATACTCGCAATCGAAAAAAATCATTAAAATATTTATGATAGATAAATGTTATAGGTGAACGGAATTCGAATAGGTGTGTGTATATAGAGAAAAACACTATCACTGAAACTGGCTGTATATTATATAGTTTAGCATCGTTATTTGGTCTATAGGACATTCGTGGTTGTAATATCTCCGAAACTATAGTAAAATACGCAACTGATATTTATATAATAATATTAATATTATAATATATGCAACCCAATTACACTGAATACCTATTATAATTTAATCATCACGTCGCTCGCTGTGTCTGCACACGTTTGTATATCCGGTCTACCGCTGCGGAACGCGAGCTTATAGAGCTATTTTATTTATAGCGGACTAAACCGAGCGGTCTATTCCCGGTACACGAGAATCGATGATCGCCGAAACGACTATTGCAGCAAGTCGAATCAATTATTATAACGTTTTTTTGGGAAAAAGTACAAAATTAAAAGACGAAAAAACCTACCTATACACGGACGAGTCCGCGAAATGTCGAAATTACCTGATAGGTATTGACCAGGCGGTAGTGGGGAGATCTGACTCGCGAATTCGCGATAATATTTCGTTTTGATTTCATGTCGTATACTAGCTAGTGTATTCGCTTGCCACTATACGTTGACCGATCGATGCTCAACAATATTCACCCCACACAATATAATGACTGGCGACCGTTGCAGCAGCAGTGTGCTCGATTCGTATTGCAATAAACTCGAAGCATTATAATAATAATTACACACCCGACCGGAGCCGAGGCGGTCCTATCCTATTATAATAATATTATCTCTCCGTCGTCGTCGTATTATTATTATTATCATCATCGTATAGTCGTTGCGAGCGTAGGTGTAGGCAGGTAAACTATCTGTGCAGCTCGTCGACAGAGTCGTGTATATTATTATAATAGCTTTTCGCACGCACGAGAGGAGAGACGATCGTCGTGGCGGCGCCGTCGGATTCTGCGCGGCTGCGGGGTCGTACAGGGGGAAAATAATATTACAACGACTATAATAACGCTACATGCTATACATAGTACATGCATGTCAATTTATATATATATATATATACATTTATATATTATATTATATATGTACAATGTACATGCATGTATATATATATATGATGTATAACGACGGATTATTCGGTACCGGCGCGGGGCGGGGCGGCCGTACACCAACCAGAAAACGAGGCGCACTACGTATACGTCTGTATATATGTATATGTATAATGTATATCATAACTTTCAACAATAACCGGCGGCGGCGTGGTGTGTTATTATTATTATATATACGTATACAGAGCGATGCGCGCACGCGCGCTTCGAGTGGGAGAGAAATAAATATGACGGCCAATGCGCGGCGGCACGCGCGACTATATTATTATTATTATTATTATTATTATTATTACTTCATCGCCACGACGACGACCGACGTACATTATCTCCGCCGCCGCCGCCGCCGCGACCTCGTAATATTTTCAAGTGTTATTTTTCTCGTCTTATAATTTGAAAAACCACAATATTTTCCGTTTTATTCGTAAAAATTGTATAACTCTTGTGCGGGCGGAGCGTATAATAATATGTTTTTCGCACCATACCGTCGCCGCGGGACTCAATCGATTGCGATAATCGCGGGCAGCCCCCACCCGCCCCCAACCACTCGCCGCCAGAGGCCACTGCGAATTTAAAATATGAAACCGCGATTTGCAGTCTGCACACGTTCGATATAATATTATCATCATTATAACATTATATTAGCTGCATCAGATCAGTGTTGTACGTAACGCGCGATAAAAAGTGAAATGTATAGATCGTTTGGTATTTTATATATATTGATGGTCATTAATACGTCGGTTTTCGATTTTAACGGTGGCTATTTTATATATATATATATAATGCTCTTTAGCCGATAGCGTTGTTGTTGAACTTCGGCAGTTGTGTGTATATTATAAAGACGATCGACGGAAAAAACACATAGCTGCGAGCCAAAAAAATTCGTCTCGCGTTTAGTGCATCCAACTCGGGTATATAGTAATTATTATTGTCATTTTACCGCACCGGACGAAATCGTCGACAATATAAAATAAAATATATTATTATCATGCCTACTACGCTCTGCAATGGCCGGTCGTGTTCATCCTCTTATTGAATTTCTACGATAGGTAATGTATAATATTATATATATTTCTTATAAGACATATTATACCTATTATATGTTATTGTATAATATGCCCATTACCGAGCCGGTGATAATTTATACGACACAGATTTTTCGGTTGTAGGTATGATGTCTACATAATGTATATGCATATTATATTATAATATATATTATATGTGATATAGGTATAGTGTTATCGACACCATAATAATGTATAACTTTCTCTATACGGATGTTTACGTTTTGTTTGTCCATTTATTATGATATACATATTATTATTGTAATGTGTCTTACTGTCTTAAGTATTCTGAGTGGTAGACTGAGAGTCTCGTCCGATGACACATCGCGTTTACAGACATGTACCTATATATATATATATATATACATAAGATGGTTGCTGCAGAAATAATATATTTTTAGTGACGTGTTAAGTCTGCACTCCGATTTATACGGATTTAATTTTTAAATAAATCCTTTTGAAATTGCATTTAAAACTCTTTTACTATCGTCATAAATTTTTTTTGGGTGGATCGATAAAAATAATAAATTCTTGGTGCTGTAGTAGTCGGTGATTGTGATTGTAGTAGTCGGCTGTTGTGATATTTCGGTTTTTATTGGCAAATGTGTAAGAACTGCTCGTGACTATAATAACTATATACAATTACGCGAAGCTTATGACGTTTTTCCAAGAATATAACTAATGCACAATTGTCGAGTTGCGTCAATTTTATTCTCCCTTATTATTGTCATGAAAATTATGATGGTATATAATATAAACCAGAACACGGTATTGATATTATCGATCCACACAATTGCTGCAATAATCGAAAATTTATCAGTCTATTTGCTGCGGCCAAACTCCGTCGTTTATCATTTTTATAACCATTTATTTTATAATATAATTCATACACTGGTCACTGAGGCCACTATATTAGATATAATATAATACAAAAATTGATTATATTCTTACCGTATACCAGTAAACTATAATAGGCTAACCGATCTCGTATATGAAGGTAAATTATGGATATAAATAGTATTCTAAAAAAATATAATAAATTACATATACGTCGTAGTATCAGGGTGTGAATTTTTCGAGATTTTATCAACATAATATTATGATAGAATATTGGTACCTATATATTACATATCTAAATATACACGTAATATATTATGCTTTCATTCGAACTATAGTATCGCTTATTCAATATTATATTACTAGTCAAATATTTTTGGATTGAGTTTATTAAGTGGGAGATTGGGAGAATATTTTCATCGTTTGTGTTGTGTGTATACGGCTAATGATATCGCACTGTGCGATGACCCTCAAAATGTATGTACCTAATAGGTACACTTTTTGCAGCCGTTCCGCTATCCACCTCGACCTCCTTAACGATTGAGCGTCTCTTTCGCATATTACGTATACATACAATAAATACATAATATAACATGGTACGTCGGGTTATTATCGTTTGAATAACTAGCATAAATTGTATACGCCCGCATTAAAAATTTAAATTTAACTTGAAATAATTCTCTTTCGATATAGCGATTTGCATAAAAACGTATTGTGTTTGACGACCTCAAGCATTATCTTTTTTGATATAAGTAATATAATATATCATTATTATATTATATGCGCATGCATTGTGTCTTTATCTTTCCCTATATACATAATATATATATTTATTATATTTAGATATTAGGTACGTATTATAAATTAATTATTTTAATAATATACTCGAATGTATGAGATAACGTCCCGTGTACCTCATATATACCTACACCTACCTATGACTTACCCGTTCATTTATGCAGGATGTTCGAATCGTTTATACCTATCGTATATACAGTGGCGAGTTTCAATTTATAACGTTTTTAAAGAATAAAAACAAAGGCACTTAAAACTTGGGAACTATATTACTATACCATTATTATTTATTATTTTCTTTTTCTTTTTGTACGTCGTAATGATGAACGAAAAAAATAATAATAATGAACGTTATATTATACAAATGGCGGACCACATGATATAATATATAATAATATAATAACCCTCTCTCCTACACTTACCTCTGCATATACGTATATATCATATGGTGTATTATATAGAATATAACTACATAAGTATATTAGGTATGTATCACCAATATACACACCCGTAATAAATTAACCAAAAAAACGCTCGATTTCGATATACCGGTTATATATAGGCATTTATATTACTGTATCGACGTATATATGTATAATATAATATGCATATTATATATGTATATTTTAAGTAGCTTATTTTTTTATTTTATTATTTTTTATTCACACGGTATAAAATATCAAAAAAGCATTTTATCCCCGATCGTGGCAATAAATTTCATTAGCGGGAAACCTTCGTTGTCGTGGACATACATACACACACACACACACACTCGTACGACCAGAAATATTCAGAGAATTAAAAAAAAATACTGCGTGTATATATTGTATATTATGGTGTGTGAGTGTGTGTATGTGTGTATGAGTGTTTAGAGATCTAGATAATAAGGCTTTATTATATAGCATTAAAATATTACTCATTTTATACCGGTTCGAAATTGATAACTATTTTATTTACACACACATATACATAGACTATCGTGTACGTATAGGTGCGTATTATATATGTATAGATATATATTTATTATATATTATATGTATGTGTTTTAAACACACACATTTTTTTTAATTGGACTGTTATTCCAAGACCCATTCACAAGGCGCGCACGTTTATTATAATAATACGTACGTATGTATGTATATGTATGCGTATATGTATATATTTATATATTACACGTATATAGCCGAGTTCGAAAACCAATAAATCTGTCTGGGGTTAATGGAAGAATGAAGAAAAAAAGATATTTATTTAAATTGTCTCCTTATAACAGCGCGCGGGTGACTTGGCTGTTAAGTTTTACATTGTGTGTGGTTACAAGTCTTGTGTATATAATATATAATAATAATAATAATAATGATAATAATAATATATAAAAATCTCTTTTCCACACAACAGATATACGTCGTATAATACATAATTAGAGTAAGAAGGACACCAATCGAATATTATTATATAGGTATATACGTCAATTTATTATATATATAGGTACACGTTACACGCATGATTGTGTGCGTATGTGTGTGTGAGTGCTCGTTCCAGTGTGTACTCACGTTACATATTATAAGGATCGAATATTATGCCTAATAATGTAGGTGCGTAACCAGGTATACGCATTATTGTCTTGAAAAGAACCTCATCGATTTGAGCGTGGGCAGCAGCTCTGCGCGAGTGTGATATTTTTCATTTACTTAAAATGCATAATTAATTTATGTATAATATATACTCGTGTATTATATGCTAACTACATTTGTCTGAATGCTATATTTGAATAATATTCAATATAATATTATCTTTATATATATATACGGTTTATGATATAACGTCATAAACCATTTTGCAAAAGTGACATTGAACATTTTTTTTTTCGTAATAATATAATATTTATAATAAAGTATTATTTCTGTGTTTCATATAGGTATAAGTATATTAATAATTTCCTTCTCAGGTAAACCAGTTTTTTATTATTATTATTATTATTATTCAAACCGCTTGTTGTTGTGAACAACTCTCACGGTTAATATATTATTATTATTATATCGTACAAATATTGAAGTAGGTATTCATATATAGTAGGTAAATACCTAATAATAATTATTATAATAAATCGCGACACATCCTGACGCACGTTATCGTCGTATCTCGTACAGGTGGTTATGTATATATACCATTAGACAACGACTAGTGATCATTATAAAATGTATATGTATATGGTAAACCTACGAACACACACACACACACACACACACACACACACACACACACACACACACACATACACATACATTAACCCAGCGACACAACACACGTCTATGATAAAATAATGTTATGAAATATGTATGTAAGAAATATAATATTATATGTGTGTGTAAGATCCCCGCGTGATGCACCGGCGAGGGTTGTATGAGAGGTTACGATAAATAGGGTCCCCCACGCACTGTTGAGTTTTTTTTTGTTTTTTCACAACTGCTCGACCTATGGGGTAGTTAAACATTCGATTGTGCGCGTGTGTGCGTGTGGAGTTTAAGATAACACAACGACAACGTATAGATTGCGTCCAGATAATGTGACCGGATCAATGAGAGGATAGACACTATATACCTATATATTATATTATCTGTATATTATACGTAAACACTACCACCGCAGTTGTGGTTCGGTTATACCTACCTGTAAATATGGTTATATATACATATTTTTTTTTTTTTATTGAGAAACGTTCCGCAGTTCCGAGAGTAATTTACGAGCAACCCTGTTGTACACGGCGTCGTCATATTATATTATATATAAATAATATACACACACACGACTATAAAAAAAAAAAAAAAAAAAAAACGACAAACAAACAAAAACTATATAAATTTATATAATATACTTAAGCCTGCCCGTGTAAAATGTTAAAATGTTTGGCGCCAGACATATATGTACACGCGCACTATAATAATAATAATAATAATAATATGACGACGACGGCGACGATGATGCGCTCCGCAACCATTTGTCCCACCAAAAAACCGAAGATAAAAATATGTTTCTCGCGTTAAAGAATATTTTTATTGTTTTTAAGGTTTTTTTTATTATTTCATTTTATTTTTATTTAACGTCATTTTTATAGGCGAGGCAAACACCAACACTCGCGGGCGCACACACACACACATACACATACACACTAACATCACTTCCTGTTAAAGGCACGACGATAAATTATTTATACTAATTTGATGGGTTTCTAAATTATTGTTCCGTACGTCAACACACGCCCCGCGCTGCAACGCTCTGCGCCGCGTCAGAGTCGCTGCAGACGGCGAATTCGATGTTAAATTAATACTTAACACGCATTATAATTGGGGCCAGGTTTTGTGTAAATTTGCATGTTTTACTTATTTTAATCAATCAGTTTAAAAAGTAGCAGTGTAAGGGGAACATTTGAATCTGAGTCGAACGAGTTGCGGACAAGTACAATTTTATTTTGCATATTTCAACGGTTTTTGGAAATTAAAATGCATAATACCTAATATTATATTGAAAAAATAAATTTAATACTCCGTTTTGCAACACAATAGTATCAACTGACTTGAGGTTTCTTTTAACTTATCGATTGTTTTTTAATTTATTTTTACCCATATTATTATATCGTATCGGTCACC
>WHPZ01588465.1:0-12964 GCA_016617965.1 Macrosiphum rosae
ACTTATTCAGATAGGCTCGAGTAAGAAAAACTCTTGTTAACTAATGTCATTCTAAAAATCATTATATATAATAGAATATGTTATATTTGCCATTTGGTGCACAATACGTATTATAATAATTCTTTGAAGGCATACAGGCTACAATCGACTAAACATTACGACAAAGTACTTAGGTATGTGAAAGATACATATATCATATATAATATATCATATATTATGCAACAAATGTTGAATTTATAAATTTAAATTTAAAGTACCTAATACATTTTTGTCTCAGTAATATCTAAATATAGACGTAAAGAAATTAAATAAAAGATTTTAAATATTAAAAATCATACCAATAATATAATATTATGAATAATGTGATATTGTTTATTCCTAGAATAAATTAGCGGAGCTAAATACCCTATTAGCACTCCCAAAATTTTAGCCTATGATAAGCGAGCTGCACATTTTTTGATCATACAAAAATAAATTGTGGGCCGCTCAAATCTTCTCCACCCGGACCGAAGTACTCTCAGTCCGCCCCTGCACCTATGTACTATTCACCCTCTCCACCTGGCCGTTTGCCTGTGGATGTCTTACTGAATTCAATATGTGTCGGATTCCATGTTGTACACAGAATTCCTCGAACGCTCTTGAAGTGAACGCTGCCCCTCGGTCACTTATGATTCGTTTTGGTATCCCGTAATGGCGTAAGATATTACCTTTCCACCGAGGATATTATATCATTGAATTAAACTTTAACACCATCCATTACAGTGACCCACTTGTAAGTTGTAACCTACTGAACAGCAGAGCGAAATCTACTTATCCACTTTTTTTTATTTAAAATTGGATTTTGGAAGTGCAATCTTTTTTTTTCCGTTTATTAGTATAAAAACGACGAAAAACAAATGTAATGCAATTATTTCATGGGATTTGAAAAAAAAATCTTAATTTTAAGGTTCTTAAAAATTGAAAATTGAAAATCGACTTTCTAAAGAGTAGATATTTGTTTAAAGAATTCATACCTATATAAAAATTAAAATCGAACCTTGTATGTGTAATTTACCATCGCTTATTGGTCTAAATTCTAAAACGTATCAGAAATTCGTTTGCTTTGAACCCCTTAATATATAACTAAAGTCATTAGTCAACACTCAACAAGCACAGACAATACAGTAAAATATAAAAAAATATAAAAATGTCATGTATTTATGGTTATTTTTTTAGAATTACACCTAAAAATAAAATAGATTTTATCGTAAGATTCTCCGTTTTCTTAAATTTTTTTTTTTTTGAACCTGACGTTTATATGAAATCTACCGGAGAAAACCTCTTGAATGTACCGATTAGATTTTCTTTCAGGCTAGAATAGTTGAAATATGAAGCATTATTTCGACTCTTTATCGTGTTCACTGACAAAAAAAAAATTCGCTTAGATTTTCTTTGGCATAATATCCTATCTTAGATAATAATTAAAATAACCAAAAACATTTTTTTTTAATGTTTTTTCTTTTTAAGCTGTCGTCCTGAAAGTGATAATACTTTGCACTTTGTAGACTGCAGTCTACACTCTACAGTAATCACTGATTACTGATTACTAATCAGTGCTAAAACTGGTTTGCCATAATACTATGTATGTTACATTATTTCACATACCATATATAGTACAATTTATAAAAGCATTTATCAAGATATCAAATACCTAGGTACTACCAGCAACCATTATTTTACTACATAATCTGTGCTGTTAATTGCCACATCCAGAATGTTTTCAAGGGGGGGGGGGTCCATACATGTTAGAACATGAACATTTTAACCACAGACTATAAGAACAAAATCTGGTTCCTATAATCTATATATACCTACATACAATACATTTTTCGTGAAAATATAAAAAATGTTTAATAATATTTTAGAATTTGAGAAAAAAAGGTAGGTACATAATATACTACAATAATATAATATATTAATAAATTTGAAATTACAAAAAAAAGTAAAATAATTCATAATAAAAAAGGTGGGTAAGTGGATGTCGCTCTGCTGTACTGTAGGTTACAAGTGGGTCACTGTATAATGGATGGTATTAAATTTGAAATCAATGATATAATATCATTGTATAAGAAAAACGATTCTGAGCGGAGACGGTATGTCAGGCTAGGTATAAGACATATTATATACTTTTCTATGGTATTAAATTATATGGAATTTATGAATAAATTCCTTAAAATATGCACAGTCTTATCATTGAGCATACTTCTTATTCCTTATACTATGGTAGATTGTATGGATAGGCCATAATATTTTGATTTTTCAGTTTCATATATCCCCGAATAATATTTTTAAATTACAACAAAAACAAAGATCGTTAATATTGATTTTAATATGTAATTTCGTCCAAATTTGAATTTAAAATGTCTGTAAAAAATAACTGTGTTCATATATTATTTAGATATTTTGGTTACAGTATGAACTATTTATGAGAACCTTTGTTTTAAATTTGCAATCCTTAGCTATGAAAACTGAACATTTTATAATTTATTAATTACAATGATTCATAATTTTGGAGATTTTGATTAATGTTGTCAAAATTCGATCTTTAAATGCTTATAAAAAAAAATTGTGCCTATGTATTTTTTATATTTTTCAATTACTACTGTAACAATATATCAGAAGCCTTGTATTGAATTTATACACTTTTTGGCCCAACAGATAAAACTTTATTGATATTTATAGAAAAAAAAAAACTAAAAAAATTGAAAACTGAAAATGTCCGTAAACAGCACAAAAAGAGTCGAAATATTTTCAAAATTGTACAGTGTATAGGAAATGCTGATCTGAACATTCAGTTAAATTTTCATGTATCTATAGTTATTCGTTTTTGAATTACAACAAAATAAGGAAATCTCTACATGAGAAATCAAGTGAATATCCAATGTTGTAAAAATTTGAATTTCAAACGCTCATAAAAATTTAATTTGACTTTCCAGTAGAGATTTTTTTATTGATGAAGGTAGACAAACTTATGAGTAATCTTGTATTAGATTTAAAAAGAAAAATTTTTACGAATTCTTAACTCAAAATAATTTTCTAATTTTCGTGATTTTTCCATATTTTGTCAATTTTTGAACTTAAAATGCTTATAAAAAAAAATTGTGACTAAGGATTTTTAATATTTTTCATCTGCCTTTGAAACACTATACTAGGAGCCTTCTATTAAATTTTCAAGCTTTTTAACCAACAAATAAAATTTTATTAATATTTTTAGAAAAAAAACTAAAAAAAAATGGAAAATGAAAATGTCTCTAAACAGTTCAAAATAAATTAAAATATTTTGAAAATGTTATCGTGTATAGAAAATGCAAATATAAACAACCAGTGTAAATTTCATGTATCTACAGTCATTTATTTTAAAGTTATACGAAAAACCAAATTCAATTTCGCGTAAAAATTCCCGTTTTTCTTTAATTTTTCTTCTGTTTTTCTTGGCGCTTTTGAAAACTACTGGGAAATTTTAAATTTTGACCTGCCCAATGCACCAACGATATTCATTTTCGAATCGAACAAGATACTGAAGTTGATAATCGAAACATTATTTCGACTACTTATCGTGTACACAGACACAAAAATAAAAAAATTAAGAAAAAAATATAAAAACACACATCATTGTAAAATCATTACATTCATCGTTCCACTTCAAATCTAAAACCTAAACGACGTTTCGAATTAGATATAGGTAATGTATATGTATTTATAATTTTTCCAGATGTTATACCTACTGACGGCAAAATTAATAATTAGTGCATCTATTATAGTGGCCATAGAAATAAAATAAAAATAGGAAACACTTAAAAAAAAAACAAAATAATAAATTGTTTTTACATTCATTGTTTTTACTACACAGGTAATACTATATTAGTTGCCTCCGAGTACCTATTAAACAAAATTAATTTTATTTTTATACTGATGGTTGAAATTTGATTAATTAAGATTATGCATAGGTAGGTACTATATGACTTTATTTATACATAAGTTACCTAACTAAATATAATTTAATAAAACAAATTAAATACAGGTATGTACAATGCAGCTGATGATGTCAATAAATGTTTTTTTCATTTTTGTATTATACATTTATACCTATACGCTGTTTTATATCTGCCACCATATAAAGGTCCACCATGTTCTATAGAAAATACCTACCGATTTATATATTGTACGAAACGATTTTTCAACTCATGAGCATCTCTTAAAAAAGGAAAGTCTGATTTTTAATTTGGACTGAAAACACATCATCCTTTTGGCATTTTGAAAACAAATATGTAGATGTTTTTTTCTAATTGTACTATGTTTATCACCCCAATTGACAATTGGACTATACCGATACCGACTACCTAGTACCTACCTGTCCTACCTACTACTAACAGAGTATCTACATAGTACCAACTGACAACTGTTATATATATATCGTGTACAAATGTCAAATAATAATGACAAATAACAATTAAAATGTTTTACATAGATGTAATATTATGGATATTATAAAATATAAATAGATACATATTAATAGTTTATTATAGTTTGCAACACGCACACATTTTACAACGAACTGGGAGTGAACTATAAATTATAATATCTAATTATGATGTACAAATATTATAATATTATTAGGTACAACTCAGTATAAGTAGTAAGTTCATACGTTTTACTTCGCGTTCTCCGACAATAATAATGTGACATTATTAATTTTGTATTTTATATCCGCTAAAATTGTCAACACAAGAGTCCAAAAAAACCACTGAAATGTATCTGTATAGATTGTAATATTCTATTGAATAATATATATCATACAGAAATAAAGAAAATATAACTATTTTACTATAAAATAAACCTTAAACATTTTAAATTAACAGTAAGGGGAAAATCGGGATTAATACCGAACAGACTTGAAAACTTTAAAAACGGGACATAACTTTTTTCGGGACAACGGAAGACACGAAAATTGCGAAACATTTTTCTTTTTCACACTATTTGTACCTTTTATCAATTATCATACATTTTGTTGTCATAAAGCGGAACTATCACCAAATTATTATTCTTGTTGCTAATAACAGTTTGTGTATAATTTTACTATTCTAAATTTAATAAATAAAAAAATTATCTTATATAGCCCATTAGGAATGGTCCAAGGGCCAAGGCAATGCTTTCAAACGTTAAAATAACGTTATGATTATAAAGTTATAATTGACAAAAAACGATTGAAATTTGCAAACGTAATTATAACGTAAATCGATAATCAAAAATAATTAAATACCGTTAAATAAAACATAGGTAACTCTTAACAAAGTATATTTTATATCATAACGCAAAACATAATTATAGAATATCATTAAACGAAAAATAACGCTAAACATAATTTATAGAATATCATTGAACAAAAAACAACGCAAAAAGAAATCTTTTAAAATCTATTTATTTAAAAGGTCTACTAGTTTCGTAGAAACCTTTATTTCATGCAAACAATCTATAAGAATTGATTATATTATATTCCGTATCCGGGCTATTACCTACCCGTATTAGTTATTATTTTTAAATTTAATATTTATTAACTATTAACATGATTTTAAATAACGATAAACGCAAAAGTTGTGTAACGTTTTAATTATTGTAAATAACATATAACGGAATTTCTTTTTCAAATGCAAGCCCTGGACCTAGGAGAGTCCCCGGTCTGGTTTTGCCACTGGTGCTGTTATTGTTTTTGTTATAAATTGTTACAATCAAAATACCGTATTCAGATACTGAATGATACGTCTATACGGAGATACTGCATTTTTTCAAGTTAATTTTTCTTCTAATACACGATCGCACTAGATAAAAATGCAGTTTAAAAATGGAGAAAAATGAAAATAATTGACCCAAGTATAGAAAAAAAATTTCTCTGAATAACCAAAAATGCAGGAAAAAAAGTGAGTGAATATAATGATATTTCAATGTTAAAAACAAAGAATCGGAAAAACAAATTTTCTCAACATTTGAGGGTACCGCTTGTTAGGAATCAGAGTGTGAACAGTGTCGGGAATACGTTGCGGGCTCCGCTACTTTTTTTCGATCTCGGTGCCTGCGACGGCGGCGGCGGCAGTTGTAGTCGTAGCCACTCGTTCGGCGGCCGTCGCTATTACACCATACGCTCCTGTTACATGTAAAACTGATCGGACCCAGACATGATTTCTATAACGTCGCAGCAACGTTCCTACAACGTCCTTGAAACGTACCTACAACGTCAAATGAATCAACCGAGTAAAAAACCAACCGTCACGCGCCGTGTCTCATGCGTTGTTTTCGGCGAAATTTCATCATCCAAATTAAGTTTATTACGATAACTTATAAGTCAACAAATTTTACTCCGTAAATGCAAATACGATTAAAAGTGCGTAAAGCTTTGCTTCGTACAGTGGAGTCAAGCGTAGATGGACGATTGGTCCCAGGCACCACCCGCTGTAAAACGTCGAAATTGGTATTGGTCTCCGCCTTAAATGTTAAACACAAAATAATTTTCAACATGAAACGTTTTAAAAGTGTCCCATTGTCTGAAGGAAAAATATTTCCAGGGACCAATTATTGTCCGTGCGTACAAAATTATGACGCGAACCGATTGTCTACGCATACGGCATTTTTATGCGGAAACCAATTTGCCGTATACTACCGTAGTTAAGGGATGTGTTCAATTTGAGTTATGATGAATTTTGTCAAACTTTGAACTTTAAATACTTATCAAAAAAAAAAGGCGCTAATGTATTTTTAATATTTTTAAATTACTATTGTAATAGTATGATGAACCTTGCATTAAATTTTTCCACCAAAAATAAAAAAACTAAGAAAATTTAAGAAAAAAAACCAATACAATTTGAAAATTGAAAATTTCTATAAATAGCACAAACAGAGTCAAAATATTTAGAAAATTGTACCATGTTTGGGAAATGATAAAATTAAAATTTGGTGAAAATTTCAAGCGTATATACGTTATATATTCATTTTTGAATAACAACAAAATAATGAAATCGTTTCATCGTTAGGTACATGATTATGTGAATATCCAATGTCAAAAAAATTTGAACTTCATAAACTTCATGAACAGTTTATTTGATTTTCGGGTAGACTTTTTTTTGTTAAAGATAGGAAAACGTAAGTGGAATCTTGTATTACATTTTATAATCATAGGTATAAATAGAAAATGTATTATGCATTTTCAACTCAAAATAGTTTGCTGTAATTTGTGGTTTTGACGAAAATGATCAAACTTCTAACTTCAAACATTCATAAAAATAGATTGTTAATTTGAGCTCGACTTTTTTTAATTTCCACTAATAATAACTAACCTTGTATTTAATTTTCGACGGAACAAGAAATTTTTTATCGTCAATAATTTAAAAAAAAACTAATACAATGTAGTTATACATTTTAATTGATGGAATAATAAATATATATACCTATACTATTATTGTTATTAAAATTAATACCTATATGGTTGTAAATTATGTGTGTAACTGTATAACTGTGTGTCTGTATGTATAAAATATGGTATACAATCTAGAATCTTAGGTGATTAAAAATCAACAGTCTAATACAATAAGGTAATTCAGTAATATAACTTATACTGTTATAAACTTCCTTATTTATAAAATTATTAACTTATAACACTTTGCACTTCTAAAATAATTTATATAAACTATAAATTATAATTATATAAATTCTATATAGTTTTAAATAATTATGGAATAATTTACAACATTAAGTAAATTAATAAGTAATAAACAAAAAACATCAAACTTTTTTTTACATAAGTTTTAAAATATGTTATGATGTTGAGTTTGTAACTTAAAAGGTTAAAAGGCTATATTTAAATTGGTTATACAAGATATAAATTTGTTAAAAAACTTCTACATTACAATATGTTAATATGCTACATATTTTCTTTGTTTCATTCAATAAGGTAACTTTTAAAAATGTTAGCTTGCAAGTTCATGGCTATACACTTTTAGATATTATAATAATAATTTTATTTTTTTTCATAGAAATGAAATATTTCATGAAAATGTCTTGAAATATTTTGAAAAAAATTAATTTCATAACATTTTAAAATCCTATACACAGCCATATAAAACACGATAATGTATTACGTATTACGTATGACTCATGAACTAAGATATTCTAAATTCATGATTATACATATTATGGGTATAAACATATTATTAGCAAGTAAAATCAATGATAATAATATATTATAATTTATTACATTAACACCTATAATACCTACATATTATTATATCATAGCCATTTCTTGAAATCGATCTTTTCAAGGAAATGATATCCATTAAATGAAGTGGAAGCGGCCTTTTCACACTTTGAGAAATACTTAAATATTACTAGCCCAGTCCAATTAGTTTTTCAGCTCGGAAAAATTCCCACCTGGCTGAATTTTGATACACATCTTTATTACATCGTTGTAAACAATGTGTAAAAAGTCGACCTCGATATCACAAATGGTCTTTTGACGTGAAAATGTCAATTACCTCCTCTATTATTTGTATCTAAAACTTTTTTTCTACGACCAATAGAAAACGAGATATTAAAAAAAGGCCAATTCCGTCACGACCGTTGACCTAGAATAACTTTTAACGCGTACATGATATCGAGGTCGACTTTTTACATATTGTTTACAACGATGTAATAAAGATGTGTACCAAAATTCAGCTAAGTGGGAATTTTTCCGAGCTGAACCCCTTTTTTCGTCTAATTTGACTGGGCTATACACAAAATGATCTCGTTTGCATGAATAAATGAAATTAGTTACTTCAATAATTGTCATTGTTTAATTTAAAAAAATAGTCTCCACTTTACGTAGGTGTGTACCACACACAATTATTATTAGTTATTTTGTATATACTATACAGACTATTATTTGTTTATGGTATAATAAATGATTAATTTTTTAGTGTAATTAATAAGACTTAAATACTTTATTATTATTTATTTATAAATATTACCGTGTACCTAATGTATAGGTAAAGAACTAAAGTCATCATAAGTTAATATTACGTATTTTTATGTAAATATTAAAAAAAACTTCAATTTATAGTTTTGTAAACAATTATTGGTATCAAATATGACATGAATAAATAATAAATAATAATATTAAATTTGTATGTTACTTAAATATTTTATTTCACAAAGCGAATGTCGAATTGTGAAAAATATTACGCGATGTTAAATTAAAGTGAAAAATTGAAAATTGACTTTTTTATGAAATATTTTAGTATTTAACAAAGTGTGAAAAAGATGTTTTCAAAAAACTAAATTACACGAAATGTCTACGACAAAAATATAATAATATACAGTACACATACTATATAAATATGTGCAAACGTTACGAGTTTACACTGCGAACAAGTGCCCAGTCCAATATAATGTAATTATTATAAAATTTTTATTTAGGTTCGCACAACAACCGCCATCACCATGAACCTGAATGACTTCTTGTACGTCCTGTTGCAATCACTGTGTACCTACACATGTCTATTATTGTCTAATATTAGATATAAGGCCATCAAGGTGTTGAAAGATCGAGTGTTCAGCACCCTCTAAGCGGAGTGCAACCTCACATTTCGGATAATATTATAATTATAATATTGTGCTGTGTCCACGCACATGCAGTAGGTAGGATACCTATAATACCTACCTACATCATGTCCGGCAACGCCTAATTTTTTGCGTCTGTATCATTATTATTATATTTGATTGCTTAAAAAACTATTACATTTTTGTACAGTGCGGTTCTATGGTGCCCTGCTCGATCTATATACGATCAATGACCAAGGTCATTGTCACATCGCCTTGCCGGCGTTTAATTGTGACCATGCACTCTCCGTCGTCCAGTTTTCGTATAATATGTACGATGTACGTGTACAATGTATATTATTTGTATATGCATGATCCGGATTTTGTCCTTTCGGACGGGCAACGCCCTGTGCTTTAGGTAGGAGCCGGAACACCCTGGATACCTATACCGGTATTATAGGTACCGGCTGTTTATTTATAAGGACCGCCGTACCCGACATCGGCATCACACTCCATCTCCTCACATCCCGAGTTACACATCGACCACAGGTTGAAGTTTGCAGATCCGTTGTAGACAACGCAAGAAGAAATCACCAAACACGAAATGGCTTCTTTCAAGTATCTGGTGAGTGGCTTTAACAACACAATATTATAATATCATATCGCAGCGCAAATGTTATTATCTTGTTCGGCCGATAGATTATTCATGTTGTATAGCTATACATACAGCGTACCTATACCGCATAATGGTTGTCGACCGATTATTATATAAATGCCAATGTCCACGTCAGTTCAGTTATATACCGATGTAATATTTTCGAAAAATTCTTGACCCTTGAAACATTATCGATATAATATAATTTCTCCTTGAATGATGTCTCGATCTAGCACCGTCTAAACGAGTCGGAGACCTTCAAATACAATTTATTATTAGAAATGTACGTTTATTAATTATTTTAACAACTACTATATAACCGTTATTCAATGTTGACCGAACATGTTTATTCATTACTATAATTTTCACCAGATTTCCTAGTTGCTTACTATTTGTCTGTTTACTATAATATAATATTAAAATATTGTAACTATATTATAATTTATAACGCGATCGCTTATTAATGTACGGTTTAAAAAAAAAAAATATCAACAATACATAGTTTCCGAACAACTGTCTAGAAATTCTCAAAATGTGCACGACTTAAACTAACTCGCTTCTCTTAGTACCTAGTTAGTAGGACATATTAATACGGCTATTTGTGCTACTGTAATACGATATATTACTTTTCATAAACCTATATATAAGCCGAACTACCTACATGATATAAACGAAAAACGAATTGGTCAAATTTGTAGTTCTAGTTGGATACGATTCAGATTTAAATGTTAAGCCATTCTTCTGTTTTACTGCACTATACCGATTATAAATTTATAATTTAATAATTATATTAAAGACTATAATAAAAATGACAAAATAGTAAATACATATCGCATTGTTATTCGTCATTGACACACTACTCTGTGTCTGTACCTATAATTATTAATTTATATAAAATATTATAATATATTTATGTTTATCATTTTATTCATGACATCAAATACGAATTATATTTAATTATTATTATTTGTGTTTTCCGCACTATACAGATATTCATCGCCTTGGCCGTGTACTCCGTTTCCGCCGAAGAAGGAGTGAGAGCAAAGAAACACGCCTACATCGCCGCTGCCCCAGCTCGTGAGTGCCAAAACTTTAAATTTTAATATACGATAGCGCACCTATATAATATCATCGTCAAATTAGAAATAGTTCCTGTAAATCAGATTTCAATCAACCTATATTATAATACAGAGACGTTAAATGATTTATTAATTTTTGTCCACAGCGATTTTGAGTTACTCTGCCTCTGCCCCTGGATCGTTCTCATACGCTAGTTACACCGGTTACCCGTACAGCTATCCAGCAACAGCAGCTGCATACCACGCGCCAGCCGCATACCCTGCAGCAGCGTACCCAGCAACGGCTTATGTCGCCGCCGCATACCCGACCTACCACGAAGATGACGGCCAATACTGGCCTGGCAAATACGAAAAGTCTTACGTCCCAGCCTACAAGGCCGCATACCAGAGCTACCCCGAAGACGATGGCAAATACTGGCCTGGCAAATACGAAAAGGCTTACGTCCCAGCCTACAAGGCCGCATACCCGGTAGCCTACCACTATTGAAAACTCTCACCAAACCAGCTCCCTTCAAAACAATCGTAGTTCTTCCATAAGACTTTTAACAATAAAAACGTGATCTTAATTTTTTCATCAATCGATTTTGTTGTTATTTCTCTGTTCCTATCCAGACAGCGTCATACAATATCATAATATGATATTATTATGATATCGCCTATTTACGGTATATACCTACCTATTATAACCTATGTCTGTATTATGCACTATTATATACAACATAATATTATGTAAAGTTCACCATAGTGCTAAGGAGGGGGCTATGGAGGAGTTATCCTCCCCCAAAGTCCAGCTTTTGTGAGCAACCCAACTTGTATATAATAATATGAAGATATATATTGTGTATATTGAATATGTCTATTAAAATCATTATATCACTCACTCTAGAAAAAATCTTAGATACGCTACT
This sequence comes from Macrosiphum rosae, assembly GCA_016617965.1. Taxonomy (NCBI): domain Eukaryota; kingdom Metazoa; phylum Arthropoda; class Insecta; order Hemiptera; family Aphididae; genus Macrosiphum; species Macrosiphum rosae. The sequence goes on from WHPZ01588465.1 coordinate 12,246, forward strand.
ACAGCTATAGTGTATATTATATAGGTGCTTACTGTATTATGCATTTGCTTAAAACTTAAACCGCTTTCAAATTTCATATTAGTAGCACGCTTTAGTAGCTATACAATATAGTACCTACTACCTACTACTATAGTAGGTATCATATATTATAGCAGTGGCGTAATTAAAAAGGTGCTCTGCTGTACACATGGGTTACAACAAGTGGGTCACTGTATAATGGATGGTATTAAATTTGAATTCAATGATATAAAATCAGTGTATAAGAAAAAAGATTCTGAGCGGAGACGGTATGTCAGTCTAGGTATAAGACATATTATATACTTACCCATGGTATTAAAAAAATTGACCTATAATAGGTACCTATAATAAATTCCAAATTAATCAGATCAAAATATCCATTAGGTACATATAACGCATTATACATCAACAACAAATCCTGATACTATCATAGATAAATAATAGTGTACTTTAGAAGTTTCCACGAATAATATTATACAATCAAAACAAAATAACAAAAATAGTTATTCTAGGTTTTTTATTATATAATTTCGTCCAAATTTGAACTTAAAATGACTATAAAAATAAAATGTCCTGTGTTTTTTAGATTTTTTGTTAACAGAATTAACTACTTACGTGGAATATTGTTTTAAATTTTCAATCCTTAGATATAAAAGTTGAACATTTTATACATTTTTAACTACAAAATAATTATTCAATTT
>WHPZ01588468.1:0-27585 GCA_016617965.1 Macrosiphum rosae
AATTCGTAAAAATTTTTCTTTTTAAATCTAAGATTTGAAAATGTAATACAAGATTACTCATAAATTTGTCTACCTTTATCAATAAAAAAATCTCTACCGGACAGTCAAATTAAATTTTTATGAGCGTTTGAAATTCAAATTTTTACAACATTGGATGTTGACTCTTTTTTTTATCTAACTATAACATATTTAACTGTATATAATAAATATTAATTATATATTTATTATTTATCTATCTCAACTGCTTAATGTAATATGTATTTATGTATAATTTATATTGTATGATATATTATGATGTTATTATTAAAATATGGATAGCTATATTAGAAGCTTATTCTATACAGCTCAAAAATTTTTATAAATATTAATTAATGTCTATTATGTTTTTAATCTTTATCTTATTGAAAAATGGGCCGTAAACTTTTTTAGGACCGGTTAAAATCCTAAAATTCGGTAGGCCGATCCTTGCCTATACGGCGCTACAAATGCTCAACAATCCGAATAATAAATTAAAAGGATTCGAGTCCGTGATTTTCCATTTATGTCTAACACGCGCGTGACATAGTATTTTAGACGTGTTTTTTGCCAAGCATACCAATTGATCTAATGAAGGGAAAATAATTCTAAAAATAGATTTGAATTTGTCGTCAAGTCTACTTGAAATTCACTTCCTCAAATTTTTGATATTATTCCCCAAATTTCTTAAAATGTCATATTAAAAAAAAGTATTTAATATTTGTTGTATTTCAATTTTCGGAGAAGTTAAAATTAAAAAATCAAAAATGCGGGAAAGTCAATTTTAAGTATACCTATTTGACGACAAATTCAAATCTGTTTTTAGAATTCTTATCGCTTCATTAGATCAATGTTTGGAAAAAACACGTCTAAAATACTATGTCAAGCGTGTGTTCGACAAAAACAGAAAATCACGGTATCAAATCCCTTTAATGGAGATATGTATATTTTACCAGTGGTAATCTTAAAGTATAAACTTTCAAAATTTAGTGACCCGCTTCACGCTTGGTATATATAATTGATAAAGAAAATTAGTTTTGAAAAATATTGATTTTATTCAGAAATAAGTAACAATCCAAGAAGCTCTTTAATCTAAAGGAGTCTTTTTAATTTTAAATTAGGTACTAAAATTTAAAAATATTTCAAAGACAAATACAAACATATTGATATAGGCATATATAGAAATTCCAAGCGGAAAAAGGTGCAAGTGCCTTTCAGCGACAAAAGTTGTAACATTTCAAGGGGCGGTAAATATTTAAATATGTATGTTTAATAGGGGTGCCAATGAAAGTTAACACGGCACTGTAACTACCCACTTATATAATATATTATTATACGTGAGTAATTGTAATATTGATGATATATTTCACCTTCTTCACAAACCAAAAATAACATACATAACATAAACAACATTGATATTTATAGACAAATAATAAAAAATATTATTCCAAAAATAGCCTAACGGTTTTAAACATTTAAAATAATATGTTTAACCATTATAATTAACATCGAGGGAAACACATATTATATAGTACCAAAGTTGTAAGTAGAGTTGTTACAAAAATAAAATATCGTTAACAAATATTTATTTTGTTCTTATCTATTAGTTTTAAAATAATATTTTTGATAGGCGTCAGAAAACACAAAATACAACAGAAACCGTCTTACATAATGTTAGACACACTTACTACATTTTAATATGCGAACTTTGGCTTAACTTATTTACTTAATTGAATAGATTATCAAATATGATTTTTAATTTAAACGTAAGTATAATCAAATTAAATCGACAAGATTGTTTCGCGTACTAAAAGTTATCTTTGACAAACTAAGTATTGAGCAATGAACAAAAATCAATTTAAGTTCTCCGACCCTCCACGCAGGGCTGTTGTCAGGACTCAGGAACACCCCAACCCTACTCCAATCACCGTATTTTCTTTTTGTTTTACACTGTGGTTATCCAATTTTGTAGCCTATTGTTGTACTTTTCGTACTTTGCCCCTCCCCATGCCCCACCCAAAATTAGGCCCTGAATCCACCACTGCAACCAACGCTATTTGCTACAGATTTAACGACTGCTCCTTGCAAAGACAATTACCTTTAAAATACTCCGTATGATCCGTTCGGTGAAATGGGTTGTACGTACTAGTAGGATACGATAATAATAAATTATAATAACACAAATATAAGTAGATATTTGAGTTGGCCACGGTTTCGAAATATCATCCTATCGTACGACACAAAGAAAGTAAAAACTGGCCATCAGATGTATGGCATTAATTTATTAATTTATATGCCCGTGCGGGCGTGTGACTGTCATTATTTATGAACAACTGTTATATTATTCTGTTCACCAACGATATGTTGGAGTGTTATTTCTCTCGCACTAAAAATAATAAAAACAAAAAACTATCGTTTTGATGGATAAACGTATTACAATAATATTACAACATTAAACAACCATGATGTTAATAATAATATTAACGCGCTTACGTACAATATTGTAATGAATAATGATGGATATCAATAATTATTGAAACAATGGTACCTATAGTATATTATACACTACGTATGCCCGCTTATGCACACTTCTACTCAACCAAACCGATGGTACTGTGACATTAATATTATATCATGACACCTGGGGTTACACACGTGTCTTGTACATAGCTTAAAATAACATGACGACGAATTTTAAGTAGGTACCCATAGGTCGTCGTTACATTAATTCATGAAAATTATAATATTACTATATATTTTTTCAGGTGTATGATATTTTAGATTAATCTGAACTTTTCTGTTGCCCGGAATAAAAATTCTGATTCGCAGTAGTATATTATCAGGTAGGCAATCTACCTGCGGTAGATCGCGGACCCCGTGCTCGTGCTGTTTGTAATAAGTGTATGATTCAACTCTAAAGTATCAAAGTTATACCAAATTTGTCGTTTTTACTTAATTCCACCTAAATTGGATTAATATAATCAATTAATACAAAATCCTAACCTGACCTAACCGTACTAATATCAGATGAATAAAAAAAAAACCAAATTTAACCCTTTTAAAATTAGCCCATTTTCTTCCCAGAGGTCTGGGAAACATTCATTTATATATATCTAATATATAAAATTCTGGTGTCACAATTTTAGTTACCATACTCCTCCGAAACGGCTTGACCGACTTTTATGAAACTTTATATGCATATTCAGTAGGTCTGAGAATCGGCTACTATCTATTTTCTATACCCCTAAGAGATAAGAGTTGTCCAGAAAAAAATAAAAATAAAAATAATATTATTGCTAAAATAAAAATAGTGTGTTATATATTGGTTGCTATTGGTTAATCGGGAATGTTTGTTGATTTGCATTATTATTAATAATTTACATGGTAAATATTAAAAAATATTTGTCGTGAGCCACCCTTTACACCCAGGGGTATGAAAAATAGTTTAAATCACTCTCTGAGACCTACTTAATATACACAACAAATTTCATGAAAATCGGTCCAGCCGTTTCGGAGGAGTTTGGTAACAAACATTGTGACACGAGATTTTTATATATTAGATAACAACTCAAAATACGAGTAGCTATTACATCACTACTGCCTTGGTTCATTTTGTTATAGCCGTTTTACAGTAGGTATCTACTCGATTATTATCGAGTTCTACTTAAATTCGTTGTAATATAATTATTATAATCGTTCACACAAATAATTTAAACGATAACAGTGGCCCAATGTTCTATTTATATTGAACATGCGTTTTAATAACACACTACGAAGAAAATTAACGAAGTACAATCGTATTATTCGGCTCCCCCTCTCTACCGCTATTGGTAATATTATGTAAGTATTATACATTAATTTATACACTTCCGACGAGTTTTATTGACTGAAATTATAGGACTGGTGGTATTTCAAATTTGTAAACAGGTATCCAGTATTTGTTAACCATCGATAACTACGGTATTACCGAAACAGATAACCTGCACACGGCAAATACCGGATCTCGATGAATTTATAAGTGTTTACATGTTTCCAACCAAGGATAGGGCTATTATATTATTATGTCATTGTGATTTATGATTATATAAAAATAATAAATGTAGGTACACGGTATTTTCGGTAACAACGGTAATTACGGAGTCACGGTATACCGGTATTCTAAAATCCAAAAATACCGGTCATCACCGGTATACCGAAAAAATAGCCAGCCCTAGGTGTATAATTTTTTTTCTTTTGTACACTTCATTTGAAAACAGGAAACTTAATTAATTAATATACCTAGTTTTGAAAATGTAATATTATACAATCTACACAATTTATTATATAATATTAGCTTATATTTTATTAAATATATCTCTGATACAGTGATACACACCCAACATTCACATTACACCCATAACGCACTTACATTATATTGTATAAAAACTACATTGCATTCGGTCTTCTGCAGTCTGGAATATATTTCTATACAAATCGTACTAAAATGGTTTGGTTTTCGTCGTAAACACGTGTACGGTAGCGGTCCTCTTTTCTATTACACTGTGCAACACACAATAACGATCCCTTACTACGGAAACATGTATATGACAATTGTAAAATTGCCTACACTGAACTCCTTAAAAATGGTTGAATCCCAGTCACAAGATAATTTACATTTTTGAACAACCCATTTTGGAAAACTGGCAGCTCTAGTCATCGTCCTTCCCACCCTTCACCCACCACCACCCAAGGAATTAAACAATTGTTGCAGTAGACTCTCGTCACAACCAGTCTTGACATAATGTATTCCATACAGATGTTTTTACGACCGCCGCTAGAATACCCGGCATGCACAAAGCACAAACATATCAAATTATATATTTTATCTACAAGCACTCGAACACGAAAAGGCAACGACATATCAATTATTAAAGAGCAACGCGGTCATACACGCACACGTCGTACACATTGCATAACCAACAAAAAACATGATAGATAACCTTAGGCTCTCAGCTTAAAAAACGTTCACTTCGATAACATAACATTCATTGATATACACTAGTATATACTTCACATAAATACAGCAACAAAAGCGGCATCCTATGTTCTCTTTCTCTTACATTCACTTATTCTCTCTCTCTCTCTCCCTCTCTCTCTCTCCCTCTCCCTCTCTCTCTCTCTCTCTCTCTNCTCGTTCTCTCTTTTTTTTTTTTTTAATTCCTCTCCCCCTATTTACAATATATTCAGTTATTTCTTATGCACCAAAACCTGTATAACTTTACAAAAACTCGCGTAACATTAAATATAATATACTTATATGTATAAACATTTTAAATAAATTACAGTACAGTATAATTCTTATACCATCGAAATATGTTGTCAAGTAAAACGACGACAGTTTAACGAAAGCGGTTTCTTATTAAAATATAATAGTGGTGTCGGTATATCTAATTTTGAACCCGTCGATAATATGTATATAACAAATGTCTACATGATATTATATTATGGGTAACCTGTATTAAAATAATTTATGATCATCCATTATATTTTTATAAACCAGAAAATGTTTATGTCCATCAATAAGCCAAAACATTTTAAATACATTTTTGCTAGAATACTATAGAATAGGTACGAATACTAAAAACACTTAACAAGTAGTTATAAGTACAAATGTTAAGATTATACCATAATATTATAATGAGTAATGACGATGATAATAATAATAAAATAATTATAATTATAATAACGATGATTTAATTACTATAAGATTATTATAACAAAAATAGCTGGAAACTTTTAATCGCTCTAAACAGATAGTAACGATGATACCTAATTATTAAGACTATTATTATTATTTATGAGATATTTAATGATTATACAATTATTATGTGTAAGGGAGACCCAGCCCGTTTTTACGATCAGAAATTTCGACAAACAGAAGTAACAAACAACAAGCAATATAATTGTAAGTACCTATATTGTGATAATGTTAAAATTATATGGAAGTTTTTTACTCACTGAACTGTCGGAATGCCTGTCGTCCGATTCATCGGCGTCAGACATTTCGGACAACCCTTCAGACGACAATTCGGATGTTGACATTTGGATACCCATCTTAACGTTGGGAAATAACGGTGTTTAGTATTAAAACGGAGTAGAGAGCGACGGATACTAAGAGTACTAACTAGTAGTGACTAGCAGCTATAACAACTACATGCTGGCGGCCGGGCGTGCGTCCGCCACCGGTGCGTACTGCTTTATGATTATGATTTATGAATGTGGAACCGGGGGTCGTCGGGATGGCAACGGCGGTTCGAAGATTCGAGAATTGGACGTCACAGTACCGGCAGCGCAAGCGCGTCGCACCGCTCGTGCCGATCGATCGAGCAGCTGTGCAGTGTAGGCAACCAGCGGATTAAAAAACGGACGAGATAAAGTTCCAACGACCGCGTACGGTGCTCGTGCACGACGTCGTTGCCAACGCCCCAAGCTAAAATAACACGAGGTTACACGGCTGCCCGGCCCCCGGTGTTCCTCCCTGCCTGCACCACCCAAACAATACATCCCACCGAACTGCTCACCCGTACATCAATGCCGAAACTCCGATTTCGTTGTACGCCATCACCTGCCGGCTGCCGGCAACTCGTAACGATCGTATACACGCGTACCTACCTGTCGGAACGGCGGGCGGTATAACGACAGCTGCGCGAGACGACCATTATTTCATATCTCGTACACGCAGTATAGTACCTACATCCCTATATCCCACAACTAAGTTATAGTGCTACACTTATGTGTAAGTATACATATATACATGTACCCACCCGCCACCGCCACACACACCCTACTCATAAAGGTTTTTGAAGAAAATTCTAGAACCAACGATAAAGCGACGGTTGCCGCCCGGTAAACATCGAGTTCCTTCGGCAACGAAGTTATTATCGTTGTCTATACATAAATGTATAACCTGTCACTACCACACACCCTCCGTTAACAAAATGTTCAGAGAATATTCTAAAACGAACAAACATGGCCGACCGCCGTAATTATTGAATTCGGTCCGCGCAGAAGAGGCAAAACCTAACTTCAAAACTGTCGGAGAATATTCTAGAGCAAACGACACTGCCATAAAGGAAATTTAAAACTCAATCCATGACATGATATACATATAATATATCAATATATTATAGCCTATGCCTTTATGACACATTCAGGCACTCTTTAACAACGTTATCGAATAATATTCTAGAACAGACGGCCAGTTTGGCAAACATAATATCAGTTATTACGCTGAGCTTAAGGATCATCGATGCAGGTCATCAGCATAAACGAGTGTTTATTAATTATGCCCAAGCTAAATTTTATATAAAAATGACGGTGATTATTATAGTTTACATACTGATATAATAATCGAATATCAATTGTCATTTTACAGAAAAAATAATATACTGTATACCACTTTCATAGCGTAATTACAAATCAATTTTTGTTTTATTATTTTTATTCTTTTATCAACAATTTAAAATGTATAAATTAAGTTAAACATGGTTAAAAACATGTTCATAAATAAATGCTCGTAAATGTATCGGAATAAAAATATAAAAAAAGCCATGTAGGAAACTGGATGATATAGCTTTAAAACAAATTACAAGTCAATCACTTTAATATTAAAAACAACAGTGTAAAACGAATTCTTCTGAAAGTTAAATTTGTTGTGTTATGCGTTAGTAGGACGGCAACATGTAGATACATAGATTCAATCTGCATTAAGCAGAACCAATTTTAAATGGTTGCCCTTAATATTAGGTATATCGAGTGAATTTACCTATTATCAAATGGGTTAAAGGTATAAAAATATTTGTTAGAGCATCTCACAGGCTTTTTTTGATATTTTAATTTTAAGCTGAGTTTTGAAAATTTTAAAACTGGTTATACTCAACATAAATTTGATATGTTGTAGGTAACCTACGTGTGTATAAAAAGCAACACATGCGAGTCACTGAGTCGGCGTTCGCCGCACAGACGCTGCGCGGGACGTTACTCCTTGGGTATAGTTATTATTAACAAATATAATATTATATTAATTATACTATCTAGCCACTTAGTATCACTGTTAAATCATTATGTGCAAAAAAATATGTGTTGAATAATTATCAATTACCAATGAAATCATACCATTATACCAATTATTTTTAGTATATAAATCTGAAATCTCATTACAGTATAAAATATCATGTCAAAATTTAAAAATAGAATTAAATTTCTACTCATATACATTTAATAAGTTTTAAATAAAAATAAGGCATGATCATGTAAACATAATTCCGAATAATTTGAAAATTTTACCTAAAACGATCTATAGTTGCTTTCACGAAAAGTAGCTGATGACTTTGGCTGACATATAATGCCGCTTCTTACCACGTAAACAGTAGTTATCATTATTTCGTACAATGTTGCTACGGAGAGAGCGACTATTGTGATATCAGTTCACGAAATAATGAAAACTACTGTTTACAGAGGCGGATAATAAATTAATTCAAGGTCAGCTACTTTCCGTGAAAGCTAAAACTATAGTATAGTATTCATTATTTTAAGAAATTGTAAATGGTTTATTTCACTACACAATCGAGCATTTAAAACTTGAATATTATTCTTTCCCGTGAAATGATTTTAAATTGTGTTTGAGGTCAAGTTAGGTTAAATAACTCGATAAATAAATAAATCCAAATTATTTTTATTCCCCTTAGGATTCGATAAATTAAGACTCGATTGTATTATAATGTTATATTATAAATAACTTATATATATTTTATATAAACCATATGATTTTAATTAAAAATCGAATTTTTTCTTTATCGTTCAATAGAATATTTATAATCAAAAAATACGGCTAAAGATTCATACTAATAAATTAAAGTCAGGAACTCAAAATACGGTGATAAATACACACAACTTTTTATAATTTAACAAATTACTGAAATACATAATAAACACAATTTTTTATGCTTGTAATATACAGTGTTTACTATTTACGATTCAACATTAGCATACAACAATGGGCAAACGTGAAAAAAATGTTTGCAATACACAAGATAATATAATAATTTTTTCATTATTTAATTTAGTTACTGATTACTAATTTTCAATATTATATTATATTATATCATTACATTATTCATTAGTCATAACTCGCTCATTAGTGAGTCATTTGCCATTACATAACATTGACTTTCAATAATTTAGTTTCATTAGATTAAATTTTTCGTTTTATATAATCAAACATAATAAAACTGATTCAAAGAATTTTTCAATGTAATCAGTAATCACGTTAAGTGGAACCCGTTGTTCATTCGGTCAAAAATGGCCGCCTTCACTCACTCGCCGTAAAACGTGTCGAACGAAAGCAGGAACACGGTAAACACTAAATTCCATTTGATATAGTATAATATACGTATAGATACATATTCCCCTACCGCCGTCACCCGTCATTCTGGTACAATGTTTTAAAATAATTGTCTATAACGAACGGCCGCCTGGTAAATATTGGTTCCTAAAATGTCGCACCCTCGGTTAACGAATTTTAGAAGAATAATATAACGACCGAACAGCTGAATTCCATTAGTAATACATTTTATGTGTATTGAAAGCCCCCTGCCGTCTCACATCCGCCGTACAATGTTACTAAAGAATATTATAATATATTGTAAAACGTTAAAACAGCCGCCCGCCCGCCCGAGTAAGAAAACTACATATGTGCAACAAATATTATTTCGATTTTTTTTTCTCTACGTTATTAACAATGAACATAATATATTATTGAGAAAATAATATTTAATACTTATAACAATATAATATTATTGTGCAGCTACGAACAGACCAAAACGAGTTCCCTGCAGAATTATAATTAGTAATGACGCTAAAAAAATAATAATGAAACTGACTACTTCATATTTCTAGAACATAATTTGTTTTACTTCTCAAAATTAAAAGAAATATGGAGTACCTATGTATACTTACTAACGTTCTTTACATTGGAATGCGCTAACGTACAACTTGTGTGTGAATGTATATTATATTTACTTATCACACACTGACATAGCCAATATATATATATTTATATATAATTATATAAATGACAAGTCGTCTTAGTTTTTACTCCTTAAAAACGATACACGCCGCTGATCCAACCTATAAAGTGTAAGCTACAGCTACAAGCGGACAATATCTAATTATTGAACGGTATATTATTTATGAATATGTTTATAATTGGTGATACGAAAAATATATGAACCAGTTTAAGTCAGTTTAAATTAACCTTATTACTAATATATATTTTTTAAGATTATTTAAAAACTTTAATTGCCTAAAATAATTAATGGGTAAAAATTGCCGACGTCTATAGATTATTATGGAAATTAATGTACAAGAAACCTAGTTATTTTAATGGATTTATAATAATCATTACTAAATGGCTAGTGATCTGTTTTTTTATTACTCAAAAGTTGAAAAAGGTTATACACAAACTGAAATTATTCATTTGATTTAATTTACGAGGGCGTGATACACTGATACGACTGATACCAAAACGAGTTCACGTACAATGCCCCAGAGATAGCGTCGTCCGCTATATTAGCGACGGCTTGTGATTTGGAGGTCAAATTGGTAATAGATCGGAAATCGGGAGCAATTATTTTGAAGATCGGATTAAACTATGGTGTATGTTTTCATACATGTCTAACTAGGTGATTTCTCTAGTTTTGTTTACTGAAATGTTTCTAATATTAGTGAGTGTCCACAAAATAATAATTATTAATTTAACCATTGAGTATAATATATTATATTGTATACAATATATACTAAATGATTTAACTTATTACTTACTTAAATATATGTAAGTACCAATAAATACATAAATACATAATATTGATCATTAAAATATCATAAAATGTAATAGGTACAATAGGTATATTATTATTATTATTATTTATTTATTTCAGCAAAATCAATATCATTATTTCAATACAATAATACAATAGTCAAATTACAAAGGTTAAATTACTACAATAATAGTAATAAGAGCTGATACGTATACCAACTGAGCAAGCTCGTTTCTGGTATACGGAGTTCCTACACGTACTACTTATATAATATAATAAAATAAATGTCATGTGTCTTATACAATTGATAATGGTGCATTTTACTTATCTAAATAACATTATCTTATAATTATATAACTAAGCAATACTAATAGATAATCATTTATATTTACACATAGATACTTTTTAATAATTGATTTTTACACACATTCTCATCTAGGTCATTTACTATTTTAGTGATTATATTTTTTATACGATTTTTGTTAGTTATATTTTTAACATTGGTTTTATTAGACTGATTTTCACATTCATACTTTATTAGACTCTTTACATCATTTCCTAAATTGTTGAATATAGTTTTAACCAATTAATCGGGAGCACTTTTTGTACTGGATAGTGATATATAAGGTAATTTTATGTTATTACCTGTTCTACTGTCTATTATATCTGTACTATTAAATATCTGCATTTGAATTATTTTTATAAGTGTTTGTTTAATGTATAATTTATAGATTGATAGTATGTTGGTATTTTTAAAAATGTCTATCGAAGGGTTGGTGGTAACAAGTAGACTACTTTTATAATAATTTTCTGGGCAATGTGTACCGATTTTATGTCTGTTCTGCTGCCACCTCCCCAGCATGTTATACCATGTAATAAGAGTGAATTACATAATGCCATATAAATTTGCCGTACAACTAATTTCTTAAGAAAGCGAATTTTATAAAATAGGGAAGTTAATCTCCGGATTTTATTTTTGATACATTTTATATGCTCAGACTATTTCAGCTATATGTATAATACAATACCAAACTATAATATAATTTCATATTTGTCCAACCACCGGTCGTCGTTTGCGCATCACTATTGTTAATTTTGACCTTTTTTGTAAAAAAGTTGCGCATCGTTTGATTTTTGGATTATGCATCGGTTGCGCATCGACCTTACGTGAAAAGGTTTTTAATTTATTTTTACCATAACTATATGACGTGTAGTATTTGGTTTTTGTAGTTAAAATATTTTGCAAACTTTCGAGATTTTGATGAATTTCATCAACATTTTAACTTTAAACGCCAATTTAATAACAATTTGTGCCTATATATCTTTATTATTTTTTAACTAATACATCTTAAATTATTCATTATCTATATAACTATATATTATACAATATTTATGTATGTACATTTATAAAATTATGAGTTATGACTATACAATTCAATTGAATTAATCTAATTTATTTTTTAATTGTTTGAATCCATCAATCTATACATATGACATGTGATTTATGATAATCATCATCGAATTTGCACCCAATAATTATTTTTTATACCCTCTTCTATTATTCAGTATGTTGATGAGTATAAAATTATGTACGATTATTTGGGACAGATAAGCAGACAATGCGCAAACGATAATCGGCCGCTACAGGCTGATGCGCAAACAATGTTCGATATTATGGCACAGATAAACAAACGATGCACAAATAATATACAGCTTATCTAATATGCTATTCTTTTGTATTAATAATAATTAATAATTTGATAGTATATAAATACAGCACAATTAAATTAATATTCATTTTTCGTTTTTTAGTTAGGTATAGTATCCAACGTGCACGTGGTACCATGGAAACACTTTTTTTTACTATGATTTGGTACTTCATCTAATACAATACTAATTGTATAATATGAAATATTTTACAGTAAAAACACACATTAAAAGAACCGTAGAGAAGAATTTTACCTGATAAAACCGATTAAAACCAATTTTTGATATCCTATTTCAATCGTCCAATATTTCATGATGAATTTAAGCTTTTTTTTTCCTTTTATTACTTTATTTATTTAACTATAATTAATAAAAATGTCAAAAATCGTAACTTAAACGTTTCTAGGTGAAATTCTCCCCAATAATTTGTGTTTTTTAATGTAAGCCCATTCTTTTTATCATAAGAAGTACGGAAACATGTTGTATGTCATATTTTTTTTCACTATTACGTCTTTTTCAGAAAAGAATTTGTTATGGAATTTTTAGACATAATAATATATACGAAATCAGAATTAACAACAATTTAATAAGTTCAATTTAACAAGGACTTAATATTATGGATATTACCGATATTTTGATATTTTAATAGTTCGATCCACATAAAATTATTATAATTTATAACTATGTAGATACACTAGATTTTAAATCAATCAGCTTCATTACTAACAATATTTAATGATTCGGTTATCCATATTATTATTTTTCAATCATTAAAAATGTTTAGTAATTAAGCTGATTGGTTTAAAATGTAGTACATCTGCATACCTGGTTATAAATTATAATAACTTTAATTGGGTCGAACTATTAAAGTATCAAAATATCGGAAATAGACAAATGAAAACAATACATTACTAACGTATTTAACGAATGTAATGATTCCCCGCTTATATTTTAATTCTGAACGACATTATAGGATTACATTTGTTATAACGACTGGTTTTAAGTAGTTCAATATAGGCGTAATACTTTCTTACTTTGCAGGTACGTGTCGTGTACCAATGACTTTATAGTAAAAATAGCTGCCCCCCCCCCACATGTACCTGTCAAGTGTTAATGAACCTGTGACCTTGTCAACACGTGCCATCATAGTCTATACACCAAAAAGAAATGTATTTACTTTAGCCTAAAACTATCAATAGCAGGTATATAATACCTTTACTAATCGAGTTCTACAATATAACACTTGAAATTAAATTTAACCTCATTACCATAAAGTTTACTTTCAAATGATTTCCTTACATTTAAAAAAAAAAAGTTTGAGATCTATATTATTAACATGTTAAAATTCTAAGAAAACATTGCAAACCACCGTATTATAATATTGTATAAAAAAACTGCTATGAAAATTAACAAAGGTCCTTGTGAATAGAAATATTAAGAGGTTGGCTATCTAAAAACAAATATTTTAACAGTTTTGTTAGTCGTAAAGTCATCAATGCACTTCAGTGAGAGTATACCTGTGGACCAGCCGTGTACCGTACACGGTTGAGCAACCTGCATGGCTGCATCTATATAATTGGATTACGCACTCGCATGCACGCTGTGATGACATGGACTGTAAAATGTAGAAATATAGGTACCTAAATTCCAAGAGTTTCCAAAATATGCACCCTAGGTATATACATTGTTAAGCAGTATAGGTACCTACTGCAGTTTTATATTTTATTAAGTAAAATATGTTCGAATACTCTAGAAGATGACTCCGGGCTCCTCTTCTCCTTCTACTACTACCCTAGCACCTCCCACTTTCTCACACAATATTATGTCCTGCAGAGACGACTACCTAGTCTAAAAGAAACGAAATAACCGCGACGGCTGGGTCTAAATTCCTCTACCGCCGCGGCGTAACCGTACCCAACTGTGCCCTTCTACCACCCTCTCCCACCACAGTTTTACTCAATCGACCCTAAACAACTCAACGTAATCGTTATAGTCGTAGCCATCATTGCCATCAACGAAGAATCTAACAAAATAATACTTTCGAGGTAAATATTTAAAATATAATTCTCACTGATGTTATAATATAATATTATTTGTATTAATAGCGCACATTTTCAAAAATTCATCAACATTTTCATCTCGCTAGAAGTTTTTGGATTATTAAAATAAATGTTCAACAACATTATATTAAATCAATAATTATTAGATATGTAAGTTTATATTGCACAGTAAAATACAATTTTATCATACGAAATATTAACATAGTACTTATATAAAATTATATTATACAAGTTGTATAAAAAAAATATATTAACTTATATTATTAGAAAATTAATTTAATATTTATACGAATATAATTTATTATGAACTGTAGCTACATTATTTTTAGTTAAAATTATTTCTAGTCACTAAGTATTTTAGGATTGGTAACAAGACTGTAAATATTAATTTATTCTAAAATAATTCTTGTATAACCAACTGTCTTGATTTTTTTAATTTATGAGGACGCTACACAGCTATTTGTTAACTCAGTTTTTAAGTGAATTATGAGCATTTTTATTTACGTTATATTATATACGCATAACTTGCTATAAAAAATTAACTTTCGTAAAAAACCTACATACAAACATAAATAATGTTCTTAAAATCAAGTTTCATAATAGATCAATTCACTCTAATTTTTAAACTAACTGAGCTAAACGTGTTGTTAACTATGTTACGAACCTGTAAGACGGAGACAACAAATGGCCGAGTAGAGTAATCTTAAGGTACTACAAGGCTCAATATTAATAATTATTTATAATATTTATAATAATTCAGATATTCATTTTCAAAGCTCACTTAACTAATATTAAACATTTAGCATGACATATAATAATTTCAGGACGCCGATAAAAATATAAGTTTCAACTTATTTAACGTTTGCCTAAAATATGTAAATTTGTTATTTTATTGTATTTAAGGTATTTAACATACAGTTAATATAAATGTACAAAAATTGAATTAAAAATATTTTAACTGCATAATATAGTGGCTGCCGTCTGCTCATAATCCTGCCTAATATACAGTTATCTGATATATATATGGTATACATTTTATTAAATGAATTCATTTTTAAACAGTTTTATGAAATTAGACAAACGTACAAATTGACCATAATAGTTTTAATAAGTAAGGAAATATATCATGTTTTTATTATTTTCACATGAATACATAATTCTAATTCGTTTAAAATGAATTAGATTTATAAAAACAATTAGCTACTAAATAACGTTCAATTTAATTTATTGAAATTTGAAATTTATTGTGTATATATATGTATGATTCCGAACACTTTGTTGCCCGAAAAAAAATTACAACTCTTAATACAATTGTGATTGTTCAACTGCTTTTGGTTGTAACTCGCTGCAGTAAGTGCAACTCAGCCATCTGGTCCGACAATGTGCGACAGCATATCAAGTAGGCAATCCAACTACTATAAATTGGCTAATAATGTGCTACAACGCCTATAACTCAGCTACCTTGGTAGGCAATGTGCGAAAATTCGATTTGATGCATGCTTGTAGCTGATTTTGATTTAAATGTGTAATGCATTTCTTTTTTAAGCGATCGGAAGCAGTTTTTTTCAGAAAATTTAACTAAAAGTACACACTATATATTTCCCGTTGACTAATTATAATTTTGAAAGTTAATTATTTTCAAGATTTATTAGTGTATTCTTAGTTGTTTTTCTTGTTTATTGAATTTCGTATTCAGGCATTTTTTAACCAAAGAGGAGAACCCATTAAGTATCATCATATAAATCAACTAAATAAAAAACCGAGGTAACCTATAGAAAAGAGAATGAAAATTATACGGTCAGAACTGGTTGTATTTTTCTTCCTATTTTGTTGGAGTAAAACTTTAACTCGCTATCACAGATCAAATAGAATTAAAATAATATATTAATATATTAATATGTAATTATAAATTATATAATATGTGGTGGTGCTACATTTGCTAATAAGTAATGCTTTACTGTCATGCTTAGCACCCCAAATTGTTGATAGCATCATCAAATTTTTATTGACTATAATATTATGTCATAGCTGGTATTTGGAAACATTTATTTCTAAGGCCTTATCATTTTTATAATAATAATAATAAATGTATTACCTATCAGAATAATAATATAGATAAAAGTGTATTATGTTTTAGGTAATTGTTTATATTGAGATTAATGCGAAGGTTTAATAAATTAAGTTATAGGAAAAGAGGGGAATGTCGAGGGGCAGAGCCCACCACTGACCACTTTAGTCGGCATAAATCTAGCACCCCCCATAAATGTAACCCAAATTGCGCCTATGGCTACATTTACGTGTTAACGCGATTAGAGATGTTTCAATGAACCGTATAGGTCCATAGCCGCTACCATCATAATTTCTACGCACACACTAACCAATACCTACAGGCTAACAGTACTTATTTCAAACAACCATAATGTATACATAATAAGAAAATAAATAAAGAGAATATATTATAGGTATTTATAATAAAATAAACTGAATTATCTCATTTTAACTAAAAATGTTTCTTACCACGACCCTTGTGCACTAAAGTACTACACTTTAGTACATAATATTATGTTATGAGACATAATTTTTATTATTATTGTATTATTATACTATTCTTATAAATTATAACACTTAAAACTAAATTTCTAATATATATTTATATTATGAAATAATAATGTATCCAATATGTAGATAGTATTTAAACAATGAATTATTTAAATACTTAGGGCGAATGGTTAAGCCAGGGGTCTATTTTTAAAATCGCTCTAATTATTTGACAACGTTTTTGTACACTAATTGTTTAGACGAATTTTGACTGCACTAATCAATAGTTGTATTTTTGAATCTTATTTTTTTTTTTTTTTTCTCGTAATATGAAGACTATAATATGAACTACACAGAACTATAATACACAGAACTATACATTATCATACTCTTCATATTCATACTTGATAACAAAGTCGACTGAAAAGAATTTTTAACTTTAAATTTAATAAAACAATAATGTATATAATGAGTATATATAGTATATTAAACTACCTTCTTTTGTTTTTATGGTCGGTTAAGTATTGTAAATTGTCAGTCTACATAACTTATTAAACATAATTTAATTTTAATGTTGATCTATACATTTTTTTAATTATTTATAATTTTTAGTGCCTATTATAAGTAATTACTAATTATACTTATTTTGTATTTTTTAGATACTTTTATATAGTTTTATTTTCTGAAGTAAAATATAATTTAATAATTTTAAAATTAAAAGTTTAATAATTTTATTATATTTAGGACTGAGTTATAATGGATCCAGAGGTGCCATCACTACAGGTAATTCGAAGACCATTTATTATTCAAGGAAACGCTGATTTTACATGTGCCAAAATGAGTGCTTCTAAATTAACTGAACTAGTAAATGATGCCGAGATGCGTTTAACAAATGATGGGAAAGATTTTATTTTAGGTATTTATACGATGATGGCAATAGAATTAATAACTAATGAATATAATAAATGTGTTAATAATTACATTATAGGGTATGGCTATTATGAAGATAGAATTGTTGTACTTGGAACAGTAGAATTTTTACGAAAATTATGTTCTACCGACACAGTATTTATGAGCAGCTACAACATTAAATTGGAATCAAAATTATTCAGGCACTTGTATACTTTACACTGCTTTGTTGACGAAAGACTAGTACCAATGGTATTTATAATTTATTCTAATATTATTTTGCATTTTAACTATGTCATTTAACTTTAACGATAATTGTAATTTGTTCCTAGGTATATGCACTGTTATTTAATAATAATAAAAGAGCATACTTGAGAATGTTTCAAATCATTAAGGATACTTCTCATAACAATGATTTAGAGTTTAATCCCAGTAACTTTTACATTGATGTGGATTTGAATATCATACCCACTATTGAAGAAATGTTTGGGATACATAAGACGGTCATTAAATTATCTTTATACAACTACACAAATACCATATGGCATAAAGTTATAAGCTTAGGGCTATCACAACATGACGATTATAATATAGAAAAAACAATACGTCGTATGTGTTTTCTTGCTTTGAGCCCTCTTGAACATATCGGAGAAATCTGGACTAAAATAAAAAATGAAGCACCTCAGAATGAAAGTAATTCAATAAATTGTGTAATTAATTTTCTAATATTTTATTAATAGGTATATATCATTACAATTTAGATTTATTAGAACTCATAAGCTATATTACTGATACGTTTATAATTTATAATGGACGTGTATTAAATCCAACTGTATGGAATCATTACGACACAGACAATATAAAAACTATTAGCTACCTAGATGGATTTAGCGACTTTATTGATGTAAATATTAAGAATTCAAATCTGAGCGCTATTGATTGCATTATTAAATTGAAAAGTATGCAACAAGACTTCGAGATGGAAATTTCGAATCCAGAAAAATCCAATGTAGCCTCAAAGATTCCCAAAAAATACAAGTTCTTAGAAGCAAAATTTAACCATGCAAAAGAAAAGTAAATAGTAATTTAAATTTTTACAACGTATTTAATTATTTGTATAATCTTTAAATAAATTATACTTTCAGGCTTGAAAATGGAATTATTTCTGCAATAGAATACCTGGATGAAATAATTTAAAATGTCCATAAGACCATCATATTAAAAACAAAAGTGGTTCATAAAGTAGCTAACTATTCAACTTAGTTTTGTTAATACATTAATCATTAAGGTAGCCATACCCGCATGCGTCTTATTTATGTATTATATTATTTTATAACATTGCAGAGTGTGTATTTTTAATTAAATGGATAAGTACTCCAAAAATGATGAGTCCAATAGACTAGATATCCAAAAGTTTCTTATCATTCATTCATAAATCAAAAAATTATTTCAGCTTAACTGGTCACTTTTTGAAATATTTCCAAAAATAGTGGGAAATATCTGTCATATATATTTTGAAAAAATTAAAAACTAAATATTAATAAGTACTATGATTTGATATTTTAATACAAAATTAATTTAATAAAATTAAAATAGTTTTTAATAGTTTTATGAGATTTCAAAAGCTTGCGTCTCAATTTGTATTTTAAGGGCAATTTTTAGGCAATTTTATTAATAGAATTACTACGTTAAAAGTTCGATAAAATTGTTTATTATGATTTTTTAAATTAGAAAAAACGCAGTTACCCTTTATGTGATTCACATACTAATTTAAAAAAGTAGATTCCCTTTTTTTAAACTGAGTTAAGCCAATATTTTTTTCTATATTAACTTTTAACTTATTGAGTTAAATTTATGATTTGTTATCTGTTAACTTTTAACTTACCAGTCATATGTCTTCTTAACTTAACTTGAGTTAATTATTTTCATTAACTTTCCCACCTTTGTATAAATGTGATTTTGACCTACGACCTCTAACGGGTATCGGTTTTAAGTAACCTTAGTAGGTACAAAAATGTCCGGCCCCTTAAGTTTGACTGTTAATATAATAATATAACACTCTTGCATTATTTCGATATTTCATAATATCTTGAAAGTTCAATGGATATATTCGTATCGGAGATTCCTAAGTAATTATTGGTGTTTTGTTACTAAATTCGTATTTTGAAGAATTGTTTGAAGGGTTCGAAGTTTATTATAAAAATCAATAATGCAAAGCTTTAAATTTGTAATAATAATTATTTAACGTAAGATTTCAAAATATATCTTAATCATGATGAAACTGTCAGAGCACCATCTCTATTCTTATATATACGGTAGAAGGGTCCATCATGTCAGATGTCGCGGAAATGTCGTTAATGCGATATTATTTTTAATATTATGGTTTTATTTTATATTTTTTACATTTAAATGAAATTATTTTGTTAAAATTGTGAAATATAATACGATCATTTTTAATAATTAATTCTTGAAAATAGTGTGATTTTTTACGTTTTTTATATATACCTATGTGATATTTTGTTCTTTGAAAGTATGAAATTACAATACACATATGCGTATTGCGTGGTTAAAATATTATTATAATGTACCTAAGTAATGATATATTATTTAAGAATGATTTTATTTAATTTTAAATTTTGTGCTAAATGCAGTAGGTACTTTAAAACGGTATGTTGATACAGTATTTATAATATTTTTATAGTTGAAATTTTTGGTAACTTCGATGTTTGTAAACTTGCAATATTTTTGCTGTGACATGTTTAGTAATAGCTTAAAATTAATCTTAATGGTTTGAAAATGTCATTGTGTATAGTAAAATATGAGGGGTTACGAATAATATTTTTTGAATTACAACAAAATAACTAAAAAAACTACTTATAATATGTCAAACTCGCCGTCGAATATTCTAACGTTGACTAGTGACTATGTGGAAAATATTGATTTTGTAAATATAGGTATCATTAACAGAGTTTTCTGTTTAGGTTTTAAGAATTATGAAAATATGCTAAAGAAATAAAAGTTAGTTAATATAAAAATAGAGAATAAAAATAAATTATGAAAGTTTTTTATTCAGTTTTTATATTTTTTTAAATATTATCACGAATTTTATTTTGATTTATTTGAATTGTTGAAAATTATTATATAGGTATTATAGCTATGAATATTTTGTACTAGAAAACATACATATAACAAAATGTAATTGGAATTTTATTTCCGTAAATAAAGATTATTATTATTATTATTATTATTATAAGTACTTTTTAAATTTTTAGGTTTGTTTATAAACAATAATATCAGGAATGTTATAGCTATTATAGGTAATTGAAAATGTTATCAATAATAATTTATTTATAGGTAACACTAATAACTAATAACTAAATAATTTAAAAATTTTTACTTATTGAAAATTAACGTAGATTTACGCTCAACTTTTTTTTTTAATTCCAGTATAAACAACTTACACCGCTATAAAATATATTGACCACCTATTTAATTTCAAAAATAAATCGTTCGAATTAAATGTTAAATTATTTATCATATATTTATCATATAGTGAAATTTTCCCAGTAGTTTTCAAAAGCGGCGTGAAAAACAAAATAAAAATTAAGGAAAAACGAGAAATTTGCACTAAAATCTGTTTTCGAAATTTTGGTTTTTGGTGCAACCCTTAAACAAATGACCGTAGGTCCATGAAATTTTGACTGAATGTTTATATTAGCATTTTCTATACACGATAACATGTTCAAAATGTTTTGATTTATTTTGAACTGTTAAGTAACATTTTCATTTTCCATTTTTTTTTAGTTTTTTTTCTAAAAATATCAATAAAATGTTATTTGTTGGTTAAAAAAGCTTGAAAATTGAATACAAGGCTACTACTATATTGTTACAATGGCATTTGAAAAATTTTAAAAATCCTTAGTCACAGTTTTTTTTTATAAGCATTTAAAGTTCAAAAATTGACAAAATATGGAAAAATCACGAAAATTAACAAATTATTTTGAGTTAAGAATTCGTAAAAATTTTTCTTTTTAAATCTAAGATTTTAAAATGTAATACAAGATTCCTTATAAAATTATCCCCCTTTATCAAAAAAAAAAATGTTTATAAGAAAGTCAAATTAAATTTTTATGAGCGTTTGAAATTCAAATTTTTACAACATTGGATATTCACTCGACTTCTCATTAGCGATTCTTATTTTGTTGTAATTCAAAAACGAATAACTGTAGATACATGAAAATTTCACTGAATATTTATATAAGTATTTCCTATACACCATACAACTTTGAAAATATTTTGACTCTTTTTGAGCTGTTTACGGACATTTTTAGTTTCCAATTTTTTTAGTTTTTTTTTCTATAAATATCAATAAAGTTTTATCTGTTGCGCCAAAAAGTGTAAATATTTAATACAAGGCTTCTGATATATTGTTACAATATCAGTTGAAAAATAATAAAAATACACATGCACAATTTTTTTTTATAAGCACTTAAAGATCGATTTTTGACAAAATTTATCAAATTTAAAATTGAATAATTATTTTTTAGTTAAAAATTTATAAAATGTACAACTTTTATATCTAAGGATTGAAAATTTAAAACAAGATTCCACGTAAGTAGTTAATTCTCTTACCGAAAAATCTAAAAAATATACAATCACAGTTTATTTTTATAGTCATTTTATGTTCAAATTTGGACGAAATTACATAATAAAAAACCTAGAATAACTATTTTAGTTATTTTGTTGTAATTTTATAATATTATCCGTGGGTACTTGAAACTTCTAAAGTACACTATTTTATATCTATGATAGTATCAGGGTTTGTTGTTGATGTATAACGCGTTATGATTAATTTTGAATTTATTATAGGTACCTATTATAGGTGAATTTTTTTTAATACCATAGATAAGTATACAATATGTCTTATACCTAGACTTATACCGTCTCCGCTCAGAATCGTTTTTCTTACACAATGATATCATATCATTGAATTCAAATTTAATACCATCCATTATACAGTGACCCACTTGTAACCTACTGTACAGCAGAGCACGTTTTTTTTTGTTGATAAAGATAGACAAACTTATGAGGAATCTTGTATAACATTTTCAAATCATAGATTCAAAAAGAAATTTTTTTATGAATTTCTAACTCAATTTCTAATTCAAAATAATTTGCAATTTTTCGTCATTTGTAGGTATTTCGTTAATGTTTGAACTTTAAATGCTTATTAAACAAAACTATGACTACGGATTTTTAATAGTTTTCAAAAGTCGCATTGTAACAATATAGTAGGAGTCTTGTATTAAATTTTCAAGCATTTTTACCCAGAAATAAAATTGTATTGATATTTATGAAAAAAAAAACGAAAAAATTGAAAACTGACCATGTCCGTAAACAGCTCAAAAAGAGTCAAAATATTTTCAAAATATAATGGTGTATAGAAAATGAAAATATAAACATTCAGTATAATGTTCATGTATCTACGGTCATATGTTTAAGTGTTGCACCAAAAACCGAAATCGATTTTCTCGAAAACAGATTTTTACTTTCGCTCGGCTGTCCGTCCGTCCGTCTGTCGCCAGGCTGTATCTCATGAACCATGAAAGTTAGAAAGTTGAAATTTTCACAGATTATGTATTTCCGTGGATGATATAACAACAAATACTAAAAAAAGGGTAGAGCAACCCCGGGGGGTGCCAAAACGGGAATTTTGAGATTTCAGATGGAAATTTTTGTTTATAAATAGTTACCATAAGTGACGTCGTATACAAAGATCCGCTTTATAAATTTCAATACGGAATTATAGTGAATCGTTTTAAGTTACAAAATTTGTTCCCACCCCGCAACAGACATAATTTTAGATAATGGTACGGAACCCTTCGTGCGCGAGTCCGACTCCCACTTGGCTGGCTTTTTTATTTTTATTTTGTTTTTCACGGTACTTTTGAAAACTTTTGACCCCCAAAGTACCAACTATATTCACTTCCCTATCTGAAAAAAAAACTATTGAAAAAAATCGAAGCAGTTTTACTGCCCCAAACGGTCGTGACAGACACAAAAATTATAATAATTTAAATTGAATGAAAAAAAAAAAATTTAAAAACACATCATTATAAAATCAACACATTCGTCCCGTTCAGAATCTAAAAGTGAAGTCATAATGTCATAGCAAACCAAAATGTTGAAATTTCGTCTGCCATATTTGAGCCTAGTATTTATTATATTAATAATTATTATAATAGTATAATATATTTATATCATATAATATATATTATTGTTATTATATAACCTTAGGCATTATAATGACTATAGTCAATACGAACTTACCGTACAACTGTGTGAATAGTCCGTGTTATAAATAGGTACCTAAGGAATTGCCCCTTGAATTGCTTATTACTATTATATTAATAGCTTAAGACAAATCTAAATATTTTAGAAAATTGCATAGTGTATAACATACTAATATACCAAAGCATTAACGAAAAGTTGCAAAATTCCAAGAACAATTATTTATGAATTACACCAAAATAACAAAGATCGTTATTTTTTGTTTGAATATAAAATATCCAATTTTGTCGAATTTGAACTTAAAACGTATATTATTTTGATATGGTTATTATTGTTAAAAAATTACTCATTTATTTTTTAGATTCTGAGTAAAGTAAAATCATTAATTTTACAATTTTGTGTTTTATTTTACTGTAAAAATGTTTTCTTATAGAAAGGTAATGAAATTAAAAAAAAAAAATTACAATTATTTGTAATGACTCATAAGTCATAACTTATGAGAGACTGAAATTAGAATTTTAACAAAAATCGTCAAAATCACCAAAAATTGACAAATATTTGAGTTAGAAATTCATAAGCCGTTAAAAAAATTTTCTTTATATTATAAGTATCTAAGATTTTAAGATTTAATTCACAATCCTTCACAAGCTTCGTACGGGGGTGACGTTCTGCAGTACAGTAGGTTATAAGTGAGTCACTATAATGGATGGTGTTAAATTTGAATTCATATTATTTATATACCTATAATATCATTGTATACGAAAAACAACTCTGGGTGGGGACGATTTGTCAGCCTAGGATATTTTTAATTATATTTAATATATTGTAATTAAAATACGGTAGTTGGCAAGTTACATAATTAATATTAATATTATTTGCATGTAATTATTATTTTTAGTTATTACTATTTGTTTATCATCATATTTGTATTATATAATAATACACTTAATAAGTTTCAAGTACTCACAAATAAAATTTTTAAATTAAAACACAAATCTAAAATCCTTTATTTTCGTTTGAATATCTAATTTTTTCCAAATTTAAACTGAAAATAACTACTTATAAGTAAAACAATTTGCGTAAAATTCCCGTTCTTCCTTAATATTTTTTTTTTGTTTTTAAAAACTACTGATAATTTAAACTTTGACCTACCGAATACTCCCTACTAGATTCGCTTTCCCATTGGAAAATATACTGAAGTTGAAAATCATTATTTCGAATAATTATAGTGTGTACGATGCCGTTTTAGATTAACTCTTCAATAATACAATTAATATTACAATTGTTTGAAGAGCTGAAGAGTTTGTCAGAAAGAATATTAATTTATAAATTACAATAGTTTCGATAAAATATAAATACGTACAGACTGCAAAGCTAAAACTTGGATGCCGTCAAGAGTTCATACTTGACAGCAAAATGAAGTTGAACTGTGTACTAGCATGTACAAAACCTGTGCCCCGATGAAAACGACGATTTGTCCATATCGCGTCAACAGGTTCACGTAATCAATTTAAGTACGTCTTTACGCAAAGGTCAGTTGTTAGTATAAATCATAAATAAAGTGATACGAAAATACGGTACCAAACAATGACAATCATCACGAAATGGCGACGACGTGCAGTGTGTCGTATTTAATAGTAACTACCTAGGTATCAAACACGAAACACGCCTAAAAAAACTGATTGTCAACTTATCTAGAGAGACTTAAATAATCTACAAACTTCAAGAACAATTAGTTTTGTAATTGTGCTTACACGTACGCTGCGACCCATTTATTAGAATAAAAGGGGCCCTGGGCCCTAGGAGTACCTACAATATAAAAGTGACTTACCGTGTTTAATAATCGTTGGCGTTCGACCGGCGCGAGTTGGGCTTTCGTTCTTCGACGTTGCTGTCGCTATGCAACTCACACTCGAGAGCTTCGTCGTCCGTTTCGCTACAGACTGGGCTACAGGACAGCGCCAATTTAACAATGAATGCTGTTAGCAAGGTAACCAGTACTAATACCACGGAGAGCAGTAACAACACGAAAGCGCCGGGTGCCAAGGCTGCCGGCACCATATCAGCCGTTGTCGAAACGGTGTCACCTGTGATACGTCGGCCGTCTGCGTCGTAGTTGTGACGGCAACTTTGGTGAAAACGTATCGGGCTCTTGCGATGAGTCGTTGATAGTAGTTGTAGTGCACTCTGCTTTAAAAGTTCATACAGCCGTCATCTGTCATCCCTTATCGTAGCCGCTTGAATGTCGAATGACGACGTCACTCGGCCGCTGGTGGTGGGTGGGATCGAAAGTCGGCGGGCGCCTCGGAAAAGCCTCGCTGGGTGTGCTCGTGTACGCTTCGGTTGCCGTCGTTTCCGCCTTAAACTTGATGTATATCGCTTATTTCAGAATATTGGTACAACGCACTCGGCCGGAGTAATAATAATCAAAACATTGTTATCAGTATCTAGGCTGATACCCGACAACAACTACAGCACAATCGAACACCGATAGTACACGATAGCCTGAATGACGATAACCAGCAGCTGCTGCGTCCCTGTATGGCCTGTATCGACCGCCACTTATTATAATTACGATGTCTTGTTCCAGTGACGTAAAAATCAATAAAACCTATATGGCATCATATTTCACCACTTTCAATTAGTGAACCAACCACCAAAGATCGAAAACCGCCATCGTTACGGTCACGGTAGTAGTATCGTAAACGATAATTCTGCGGAGCATAAACATCGGAATGATAAGAGTCAAGAGAGATATGTGATATCGATAATTGCGCATACATACGCCGTAACTAAAATATAATAATAATAATAATTATTATTTATTTATTTATTTGGTCATGCCGTCATGATATAACTACACTACACATAACATAATATAAGCATAACATTTTAAATCTTAGTTAGGATTACATCAATCGCCAGTTAATAACGATAGAAATATCATAATGATTCATTATTACAAAGTAGGTACCTAGTTAATACATTTTTATTTTTTAATCGTAATTAATCGTAATAATATAATATATTAAATAATAATAAAAAAAGGTGGGCACGTGGGTGTCGCTCTGCTGTACAGTAGGTTACAAGTGGGTCACTGTACAATGGATGATATTAAATTTGAATTCAATGATATAATATCATTGTATAAGAAAAACGATTCTGAGCGGAGACGGTATGTCAGTCTAGGTATAAGACATATTATATAC